>JMFS01110108.1:0-34554 GCA_000699545.1 Podiceps cristatus
CGGGCCGATGCTGCTGCCGGCCTGGGAAATGGGTGTCTACGGACTCCTCGCCGTGGGCTCTCACCTCTACGCTTTCTACGAAGCGCACCAAGTGTCTCAAAGTAAGTCTGCGACGGGGACGGGCTTGCCCCTGCACCGGGGCTGGTGAGTCTGTGCGGCTTGAGCTGTCTTCTCTGGGTTGGTTTCTACTTTGCTCCTCTGCAAGGAGTGCATGTGCTTTTCCTGGCTGCAGACCAGCCCTGTGCGAGGAAGCAGTAGCCATGTGCCAGCTGGGCAGAGCTTTGCCCCAAGGCTTTTCTGCCTCGGGTGCAGGGAAGGCCCTTGGCAATGGTGTTCTGGCACTTGGCTGCCAGGGAGGTAATGAGGGAAACCTTCGAAGCTCAGCTACTTTGATAGGCGAGGTTCAGGAAAGTTGGGTCTGAATTGGGGTTTTTCCCTGGCTAGTCTTTGAACCCTCTTGCCTGCAGCTCCTCAAAGATGGGTGGTTCAGAAGCAGCTGTGCCGCCTTATGGCATTTGGGGATTGAACCTGGGGAGGACTTGGGTGAAGGTGGGTGCTGCCCTGCCTGGAACTCTGGGGCTCCTGTGCTGTGTGTGGGCTTGGAGCAGTGACTTGGTTGTCTGTGCAGCTTTGGGGTCAGTTTGTTCCCTGTGCCTTGTGTAAGCTCTTGGTAGCTGCTGCGGTGGCTTGGTTTTGGTTCAGTGGGGCTGTGTAGTGTAGAGGAAGAGTGGAGTTTTGAACAACTTAAATAGGATTTGTAGATTAAAAGAAGCTGTGCTCTGGCATGTTGGTATTTTAAGGGACATGAAGGTGGTATTATTTAATAAAACTATAGCTACTTAGGGAAATGTATATTGCATCTTGTTAGGCTTTAATCAGTAAGGTGTTCTATATTAATGACCCTAGCTGGCTCTCCAAAGTGCTTAAGGGAAGGACAGGAGTGCCAAAAGGGCACTTGCAGGGCAGTGAAGGAAGTGCTGGTTACATGGGAACAGGGCTGTTGACCCATGTGTACAGCACATCTGTGGCGATGGCAACAGGCTCCAGAGGCAGCTTCTCTGAGTGGCTTTGACCTGCTCTGGCTGTACTAGTCACTGTCAGGTCTGTGTGTCCCTTCTGCTCTGGTGGGAGAAACCAGGCAGTCCCGAAAGAGGGGAAGTGAGGATTAATGCAGGTCCTGTGTGGTAAAAGGCTGGGTCACTGTCTGCTACTGCCCCCGTTGCAAGGGGGAATCCAAGTGTCTGTCAAAGGCAATTCAGTGACTTTGCTGCAAGGCAGAACCATGCCCTGGTTGGGCAGCTCACCTGGTGAGCGGTGGTATGTGGTGATGTGCCTTTCTCTGGGTCTGAGTGTCCCCATCAGCAGAGATAAGGTGGGAAAATGTTGTTCCTTTTCAGCAGAGGCCATGTCCCTGACTGTCCCTGATCTGGCTGCTGTGTCCCTAGCAAAGGTTTGCTTTTCTCTGCAGAGTATGAAGCTGTGATGGACAGAAAGTTTGGGCTGGAACCAGGGACTCTCTTTCTGGGCCTCAAAAAGGTAGGATGGCTGACTGGTGCTGGCATCTCTTATTTTGTGGCAGTAATGTGAACATCATGTCTCTGTGCTCTTAGCTCACCTGAGCTTCTGATTTTGTTTCAGAGTTTTGTAGTAAACTTGAAGATTTGGATACTCATTGTTAATTTAAGTCTCTTTCTAATGAGGAAGAGGGACTTGCTGGGTGTGTCTAGATCTAAGAGTCATAACCAAACTCTTGTGTATTTTTTCTCTCTTGATCCCTGCCTTAAGTGTTTCTCCTTCGATACATCACTCAATAACCTTCTGTTTTACTGTTTGGCCTCAAAAGCTATGATCACCCTTGAGGCTTCCTGCAGCCTTTTTCCCCCTTTTCCTGGCACTGGGTGGTTGGATAATGCTTAACAGTGAACACATGGTTTTTCTCTTGCTTGGCCTGTAATCCAGCATAGAGGACAACAGATTTTTGAGGCATAAGGGCTTAAAGAAATGTGGTTGGTTTTAAAAAAGCTAATAGGAAAACTAGCACACCTCTACCTCAAACAAAAAAAAACCCAACCAACCCCCTCCCTCACCTACTTGCTTTTTGGCCTCATATCTTTTTGAAGTGCAACTGATGCAAGTGATATTGATGATTTATACAAGACCAGGAATGCAAGTCTGTTTTGGTGTTTAGGCCGAGCATCACTGCTAGTAGGAGACCCTTGGAATGTTGTTTGAAGGAAGCCATAAAGCAGTTGTGGAGATAAACTTTTGGTGGGGCTTTGTATGGGATGCAGGGCTACCAGCTGGTTCCTCTTACCTAATTTAGATAAAAACCCCATGTCACAGGAGTCTCCAGCTGACCTGACTTTGATCCCACTTAGGCTTTGTTGAAACAGGGAGTGAAACTTTTCCAGCAAGGTGCTTTTTCACCCAAGCTCTTGGTTTTCTGAGGCAGAGCAGAGTTGCTCTCTGAATCCCTCAGGAGGGCTGAGGGGTATACAGAGGGAATGCAGTGCTTTGCTTTTGTTGCCTTTCTTAAGACTGGCAGAAGTTGAAAAAAAGAAATTTCTGGCTAAACTTTGCATGGGTTAAATGTAGTCCAGAATGATTTTGTTTTTTTTCTTTCTAACTGAAAAAAAAAATCCTAAAATTAACAGGATCAGGGCAAGCAGGGGCATGAATTTCTTGGGTTTGAAGAGATGGTCAGGAACAGTAGTAGCAGACTAATTTGTTTCCAGAGAAGCTTCCTGACAGGGAACCAAAGCAAGGATGCATTGGACTGGGAAACCCTGATAAGTGGGACTCTTGTTCCAGGCTGCATCTCTGTTCTCCATCTCTGAACACCAGCCTGTCCCCTGTGTTCTGGAAAGGAGGTGTGTGTGCATGTGGGTGCCTCCCTGTGTGCTTTGTGCTTAGAAAGCTCCCCAGTGTTCATGGGGAAAGGCTGTGGTTGCTGCTCGGTTCAGGTTCAGCACCAGTGTGGGGCTTAGGAGTCATGATGCCATCTAAAGCTTTCAGAATTTCACACTGTTGGAAGTCAAAATGGGGCTGTCTGAGCTCACTGCTCTAAGTGATCCAACTGGATTGCTGAACTGACATTCCTTAGATGTAGAGTTCTGTGGTGTTGGGTAACAGACCTAGTGTTAGGGATGTTGTCTTGTCCTGTAAGAATATGATTTTATGGCCAGATACACATAGTGATGAGTTTCCTTCATGCCACAGGACCCCATGGACTTTGAGTGGAGCTACTGGATTGAATGGGGAAAGGAACGTCTACTGTGGCTTCTGGCTGGTCATCTGCTGGTATCACAAGTGTCCAGGCTCTTGGTGGAGAAGGTATGTATGGGTTTTCTTCACAGCAGAGAATTTCTGTAGGTCTTGGTTTACTCTGGGCATGGGACTCTTGGCACTTAAGCTACTGAGTGTGGGAAATCCCATTCTGCGGGGTGAATTGTGTGAGTGAGTCTGTAATGATGCACATGTCTGTAATGATGTGAGTAGGTCAGTTGCCTTAGTGATTGGAGACTTCAGCCTCCAACCCATGAAAGCCTGAGCTTTGTTGGGAACCATTAACCAGTGCTGTTTGACCTGTATGCAAAAGAAGGTGTAGTTATTCCTTTCCAGGCCTGTGAAGTGATGACTGGGTTTTGGCGTGATTGTGGGAAATGACTGTCACGGGGTGTCAGACCTACTAGTTTGGGGAAGGAAAGGAGGAAGTTATGTTCTCCCTTAAATCAAGGAGGCTCTGGATTTCACACATGCTGCTACAGAAACCCCCTCCCTTCCATCTTTATGGATACAGTTGGGCTTCCCTGTCCTGTTTCATGTGTTCTTAACCTTGTTGCCTCTATTTATTTCTACTATAGACCCGGTGTAGGACAGCACAGTTAGTGAGTGCTGTGTTTTAGAAAGAAACTAACTGTTCACTTTTTCTAACAGTATAAACCATGGTGCCTGATGGTTTATGGAATGGCTGCCTGCTGGATGCTGCTGGGAATCAAAGGCTTTGCTGTCATTTTGTTACATGCAACTATTTCGTTTGCTGTGGCTCAGTTTCAGCTGTCACTCCTGACATGGCTGTGCTCCCTTATCCTGCTATCTACTTTACGCATACCAGCTGTGGAAGAAGCCAAGGTAATGTGAGGAGGACTACTTAAGCATCAAATTAACTATGGGGGTGCCTGTCCATTATGGTAGTTATCTTTGACATATCTTTGTCCCTTCGGCTGATGTAAGCAGAGGTTGGCTTGAAAAACTTGGGGCAGTAGAGCTGCAGTGACTCATGCTGGAGCTTCTCCAGTTAGAAAAGTCATATTTCTCAGTCCTGCTGGCTGCTGCGTTGACATAAAAGTATTTGCCTTGATGTGTAAGTGGTATTGAGTATGGTATACTTTACTAGTACTCCAGTAAATGTAGTTTTTTGTTCTTTGGAGCTGGTGCTGGTTTTTGGGTTCATATCCAGGAGTTGCTTATTCAAGCCTGACCATAGCTTATTGGTGACTGCAGGGTTCTGTGTGGAAAGGGGGGCTGTTTCTCTAACATTTTGACTTGTACCGAAGGAGTTGCTTGCTCACAATTGGTTGGTGGAAGCTCAGTTTTGCTCTTTCTCTAATGGATTTGCTGGACAGTACAGAATTTGGAGACACTGCTCCTCAGTTGTGAGGAAATATTCTTGTTGCTTTTACTTGGACTAAAGGGGAAAAACTGAGAATGCATTACAAGGCTTGTTGCCCTGATGTTTGGGGGAGGGCAGAGGGGAGAGGAGTGGGTAGGGTCTCTTCATGTGGTGTGGACAGATCTGTCCTGCTGAGAGGAGGAAAGGGCCCACTGCAATACACATGTAATCAACCAAACTATGGCTGCTGATGTTTGTTTTTTGTGATGATCTGTTTCGTTTTGGAAACAGGTATGACAGGTAATGTCTAACTTGCTAAAGGCTCAGTGACATCTTTTTCAGCTGCAAGCTTTCTCAGGAGTGACTTGATTCTCTTCAGACCTGAACTGCAGCCTTGGCTTCAACCCTGGCAGTCCCTTGGCTGTTGGTTGTGTTGCCAGCTGGTTTGGATATTGTACTACTGGACCAAATCTGAGGAAGATAATGGAAGCTCTCCTGCTGTCATAGTTCTTCAACCTAATGTGTTTCTGAAATCAAGCTGTCTCTTTATACTGGTTGCAATAGCTCTGGAGGCCTTTTCTCCATCAACAGCCAGTGCTTTTTGTTCATGCATTAAGTAGGGGCGTTCATTTCAGATGCTTATTCCAGCTGCTGTTTGCTTTAGTTGCTTCCCACTGCTGGTGATCCTGGAAGTTAGGATCTGGGTGGACATTGCTGTCCTGCCGTATAGAAAACACAGAATTGCACCACTGTGATCTGGCTTTGTTTTTTCTTTCAGAGAAAGTGGTATGACACCGAAAATGAGTATTATCTGCTGGTCTTCACTGTGTCTGTCCGCTGCCTCTTCTGCACCAGCTTCAGCCTGGAGTACTGCTGGCATGGACCTGCCCAGAAGTCATCCCACTCATTCCCATGGATGCTGGCATATGTGTTTTATTATCCCATGTTCCACAATGGACCACTTATGAATTTTGATGAATTCAGTAAGCAGGTAAGTGTTAAGATCACTCAGATTTTCAGTGCATCTGTCTTAGGTGAATTGTGTGAAGAACTGTTGAAGTGGATGGTGATATCTCTTCAGCTGCCAAATCTAGACACAGACCCTGTACTTTGAGGAATAAATTAAAGCATGATAGCTTGATTCTTTTTTTCCCTCATCTTGAGAGATTTTAATACCAGTTGTGAGAAAACGTTAAGTAGACAATTTCATCTGTTTTTCATTAGGATGCTTTTTTAATGGTGTTTCATGATGTAGTTTACAGGTAAGCCTGAGTTTCTATTTTCTAGTTACCTACTTGACAAAAATTGATACTGATGAGACTTTCAAACAGAAGATGTTCCTAATGTTACTCTGTATCTATTGTCCTTTTCTCTGTAAGTGTTGAAGTACTCTGCATGCAAAAGGGAAGGCTGTAGGTAGAAAAGATTCTTGGGTATTCATGCTTGTATGCCAGCCATGGCATAGTACTGAACTCTCATTAAGGCTGGTGACTAACATTGAGAATATATTTAGTCAAAACATATTGTCAAAATAAATCTTTGTATCTAGGGCTTGGGTGAGTGAGGTTGATTAGACTCCAGTGTTAGATAAGGTAGAAAGAAAGCAAAGTAGTTTTTGAAGGCTGGATGACTAATCTTTATCAGACTCTGGTCTATTTCCTTCTGAAATAAGTATTTTTCTCTCAACAAGATACTTCAGGGGGAGGAACTTACAGAAAAGTTTTCATTCATGCATGTTTTGACTTCAGTAGAAATATCTATAACTGTTTCTGTAATTTTCCTCCTTACTAGTGATTTAAAGGATTTCAATTTTTACTTAGTCCTTGGAGATTAAGAATTGAGGGTCTAAAGCTATTTTCCTGCATAATTTTGGAAATATCAAAATGTTATTGGAATTTGAAGACTAGAGAACTTTGGCCATAGCATTGGGAATTTGACAATGCCCTAGATATCAGTTTTAAGACAAACCCTGCTCCAAGTTCTACTTCACAGGTTGTTTTTTTTTTGCCTGCCATCAGGTTAATCCCTTGAATCAGGGAGCCAAAGACAGGTGTTGTTAGGTTTGAAGAGTGTTCATGATTTTAGTGTATAACTGCTGGACTGGGTTTTTGTTTTCCTCCATCAGGCAGAATAAAGTGATGTTTTCAGCAGCAGCTAACTAGTAACTCTAAACCAGATTTCAGAGTCACAGAAAGCTGCTGGTTTGTATTGGGAGTTCCTGAAGACCTTGTTTTCCTCTTGTGTTGGTGTGAAAACACCTGATTATTTACTTAGAATGCTTTTCTTCGGACTTTGGCAAGCTGAGCAGCTCTCTTAATATGAAAAACTACCTATCTTACTGCATGCTTTTTTTTTCTAGTGCCTTCCAGGCCCCTTTTCAAGCCTGCTTCTACATGACAGGGGGAAACCTCAGATTTCCATGCTTTATTGCTGTTCTCTTCTTGCACGCTTTGAGAAGTGAAATCACCACCCATGATGTCTGTAGCTAACATCACTGGGATAAAGTGGATGAGTGGACATTTCAAACCATAAAACTATTGTTTATGTATAGAAGCTTAGGCATTGCTTGCTTCTGTTTATATTTGGAAATTTTCTGTTGAAGCCGCAGCAAATAGACTGGGCTTTATGGAAGTGAAAAGTGAGATTCTGGTGGACTCCTGAGTGACAAGTCCGATGCTCATTTGTCTTCAGTAGCTTTGGAAGATGCAAGGCTGAATGTTGTTATCCTGGGCTGGATGTTGTAGGAAAAGTCCGCATAGACTTGCATAGAAGCTGAGGTAATTTATTTTTTTACTGTTTATTGTTTTGTAGCTTCTGAAGTGTCTTAAATTCCACTTGTATTCATGTACCCCTAGCAGAGGGAGATAATTTTTTTCCAAGGAATGCTTTAGAAAACATATGAGACTCCAAGTTGCATGTAGCTTGGGGGTAGCTGGTAGGAAAAATGGTGTGTGGGTGGGTCTTGCATTGAAACTGAGCTTACCTGATACGGCTTAGCAAAGACCTGTGGAAAGACCACCTTGGTGTGAGGAGAAGATTGAGAATGGGATCCCTGTATTTGCAGTAGGTTCTCACTTAAATATACCCAGACTTCTTTAGTTAAAGCCATAAAGAAGATGGAAGAAACTGAACAACCTTAATGTGTTTCTTGTTGGTGTTTGCTGAAGTGCATTGTCAGAGCTCTTACCTTGGAAGAGGATATTGCCTTGAAGGTGGCAGTGCCCAGCAGTTGATTCAAAGTATGCAGTACGAAGAGTGTGTTTATTGCTGCTATCAGAAAAGACCACCTGCAGAACCCCTTAAAGGAAGCCAAGACTAAGACAAGGGTGCCTGCTGAGCACACTGGAAAGCTGAAGTCCTGGAGATGGAGACAAAGAAACTGCTGTGTGGCTTGATGGGTGTGATACCAGTGCTGGCAACTAGCATCCATTGCCAGACAAAAATGAGAGACCGTGATGCTTCATCAATGGCCTTGTTGACTTTCTGGGCTGAAGCAGGGCATACCCATTCTAGTCATGGGTTGTGCAAATCCCTGCAAATGGTAGTCTTCAAGCTTTCATCTAGCTGGTACAAATAGCCTTCAAAATGAGTGTCCTGCTTTGTTTGTAGGTGAGCAGAGCTAATTGCATGGTAGCTGTAGTGTGTGCTTGCAGTTATGAGGGGGTTTTGTCTGTGCAGGTGGGTTGGTTGCTTATCTTATACATGCATTTTTAGGGGCCAGTTAGAGACTGGAGATGATGTTGCACACACAATGTTAGATGTACAAAACATAGCTAAATTTTTAGGCAATCCTATGTTTCTGTTATTTGCTCGTATTCTCTCTTACTGCAGAAAGAAGGTAAAACAATACTGTACCAGTGTGTTTAGTATAGTTAGCAGTGTAAGTTTGGGGCTTGAGAAGCCTGTCAACTGCAAACCTTGTCTTATCTGATATCTAATGTGCACTTAACTGCCATTTGCTCAGCATGCCATGTAGGTCTTGCTGACCTAGGCAATGCTGCAGGAGAATAATGAAGAACTGTCTTCAAATAATGAATCCCATACAGCTGGTACAAGTAGAAGGTATTTTAAGAGCAAGCAATCATTGTTTCTGTGTTTGGTGGGGCTGCTGCTTGGAAAACCTTTTTCATAGCTGTAGTTTTTTGATGTGTCTAGAGGGTGATCAAGTTACAGGGATTTAAAAAAATCTCATGTCTAGATTCTGTTCAGGTTAACAGCACTTGGCCTTTTCTACAACAATTCGGTGGAGTGTATGTTCATGTTTAGCCTCTAGTTGATTTCTGCTCCTTACTGGGATTGAGAATGGACAGACCAGTCTCCCTCAAGAGTATGTCAGGAATTTCCAAATGGCATAGTCAAATGGTTCTCTTAGTAATAGTAGTGAATAGCAAATGAAACTTAAATTCTCAGGATGAATATTTGAGTAAAACAGCCAGTTCTGTGCCATATAATCTCTTTGGATTTCTTCTTTAGATGAGGAGACAAGAAGCCTTCAATCTGAAGACCAATCTCAGAATCTTCATTGTGGGCATAATTCGTATTTTCTTTTGGTGGTGCCTGGCTGAGCTGATGATTCACCTCATGTATATCCATGCTCTCTACAGCAGTGCTCCACCTTTGGAAGCTGCATCATACTGGGCCTTGGGTGAGTATAGAAACAATGGTAAAAATCTTTCTTCTCCCCCTGCCTCAAGAACCCCAGTCTACTATTATGTCCATCTGTAGGTACTTACAAATAGTACATTATAGACAGTTGCTGTCAGAAGGGTGCTCTATAGACTCTTAATATAACGTGTAGATCTTCCAAGAAGCTTGCAGTTGAACTTACTGAGCTGCTTCCTAAATTAAAAGATATGCTGTATTTTTTCCATTCTAAAGTGTGTCTAAACTTTGGTCTGGAGTGGCTTTTCGCCCTCAATTCATAGAAGTGGACACTTAAGACAAAAAGCTTGTTTAGTGTAGGGATGAAGGAAGGGAGAGGTTAACAACTGGTGTTTATTGATCTCCTTCCGTGTTTTTCTGGCTTATATTCATGTTGAAAGGTAAAATGACAGTACTTATGAAAACAGTGGGAGGGAAGGAATTACAAAGTGGCCTGAAAGTGGCAGTCAGTGCCTCTCAGCTCTTTCTGCTTGACTTCCCCCTCATCTGCCCCCTTGGAGATCCCTGGTATTTCATTAAAATGCCTAACACTCAGGTTGGGGGGGGGGAAGAGGGAATGAGTACTGACAAATGTAGCATAAAACAGCAAGAGCTTTGGGTGCTGGAACATAGGTGGATGTTGGCTAACCTATAAACAACTGTCATGTGGTTGGTTTGATTTTTTTTCCCTGCTGTCTTGCTATGTGTATCACCAGGTAGGAGGAATAAAAGCAGAGAAACCCCAGGTTTTAAAATTGAGTTCTGAAAAAGCCTTGGTGATTGCTGAATTGAAGGAAATGCCCCTTGCTGTACCAGCAAGTAAGAGGAATTGATACACATACTGGTATGGTCCCATCAAGCATTCGTTGGAGATCTTGCATGACAAGCAGTGTGTGTTGGAGGACACTTGTATATTGGACTCTGGTCAGTAGAGGGCAATGTGTGTGCTCTGTGTATATGTGTATATATATGCACACAATATATTTTGAAATACATTTTATGTAAAAAAGAGCAAGAGCAGATGGAGAACAGGAAGTGAGAGGTTTGCCTCCATGGTTCTTTCTACCCCTCTGCACTTAGTCGCTGTTTAGAAAGTGGATTCTGCATTTTCATTTGTTCTAAATATCAATGCATTAATGAATTAAATCTGTTAGCTCTTGGTGTTGTCTGTATGTCTGGCAAAATGTTTTGCTGTGTTACTGAGCATGTAGAACCAGGTAAGTGCTGGTGCCTGGATAAGGCAGGCAAGGCTATGGAATTAGGGACAAAATATTCTATCTTTGGTGTTACTGTTGGATTCCTCCCTCCCTTCAAGGCTACCAGTGTTGATTTTAAAGAAGGGAAAAAGTTACCTTCCAGACAACAGCTAAGCAGTCTATTTGACAGAATCAAGTGTTATGTCCTAAGAATTAAAATGCATTTTGAGCAGATGATTAGGAGAGGCTAAAATGCCTCAAAGTAACAGGTGATGAAAGCCAGTGTTAAAGCAAGTTTGGACTGTAAAGATGCCCGATTAAAACATGATCACTTGAATTGAAACAAGTCCTCTGTGGAGACCCTGCTTTTAGGAGAGCTGTGCTCAAAGTGTAACCCCACTCATTGAGCTTTGTCTTTGTAGTAATGAAAGCAGGTGTTTAAATACTATAGTGTGAATGAGATTGAGATGGAAGTTTGTCACTTTTTAAAATGTTTTCTCTGCAAGTTTTTTTATGGTGGTTATACTTGTTACCTTAGAGTAAAGCCAGTGACAGGCCACTATTGTGACTTGCTTTATATATTGGGAGTATACTGATATGAGTAAGGGTACTGGTAATATTTTTCTTCTGATCCTTACCAGATCCTTATGGATCATACCATACTTCCACACCAGTTCTTCCACAGAGCCAAACACTCCCTGCTATTTTGCATTCTGTTATTAGACCAATTCCATCAGATAACAGAGTACTCCAAGGGAGCAGCTTGTTGACTCAGGAGGATTACCACATGGTATGATAGCCTTTCTGCACTGCTGGGTTTTTCATTCATTTTGTGCTTCCTATTTAACTACAGCAGCTTCAAATTGGCATGGAACACCTACTTACATTGTGATGCCTGGTAAACTCAGGGGAGAGGCTGTGTGGCTGTTTTGCTATTGGCTCTGATGAGGGACATTATAAGTGCATCTCCATTTTTTTTTTCTGAGATACATATGAATGATGGGTGATAAATGCAAGCAGTGCAGTTAATACAAAAGCACTATGAGATTTTGCTCTCAGCATCTTAAGGGCAATGATGGTGGTCAGAATATACCTCAGAAGTGTGAAGCTATGGTGTTTTGTTGTGTTCCTGTGAGGCAAGACTGCAAAGAAATTAAAGAAAAAAAAAATACCAAAAAACCCCAAACAAATGCTGACTGAGTTTCAATGCTTGTTTAAAAATGCCAGTGTACAACATCAATTAATGTACATGGCTATAAATGACAAGGCAGAAATGCGAAAGTTACCTGAAGTAACATTACTGAGTGCATGCAGGTATAAACTTAAGAAAAAACAGTACCTGGGAGAATGTGTTACCCTGCAATAACAGAAGTGTTTTCCCATGTGTGGAAGGAATTAGGCAAATGAGTTTCTAGAAGCAGCAATATACAAAATGGTGAATGTATGGCTTGGGTATCTGTGTATTTAACTGTAACAAAGGTGCAAGCTGCCTTCAGTAGTACTGTTGATGTGCATTAGTTGCTGCTAGTGCATTTTGTGAATTGTATGGCTGGTTGTTAAGCTTTTAAAATTTTTAAACTTACATCCTTTTGCAACTAAACGAAAGATTCTCTTCGGTCAAATGTGAAGGGCAAGGAGAAAAGAAGAAACTGAACAAGCCAGTACCTGCATTACTGTAATGGTACTCCTGGTTGCTGGGTTGTATTACCTCATTCATTCCAATTCACTTGCAAACATCTAGTTCTGTGTGTTCTTCCACTCTAATGAATGTAAGCATGTCAAAGTCAGCACAGAGTTTCTCCCTTTCTAGAGGAAGCCACTTGCTGCCCCAGATAGCCCAGCTGGTCTGTGTTTCTTGTGACATGTCTTACCATAGTGTCTTAAAGAGAGGGAATTGTAACCTCACTTTGCCCTTTTGTGTGTTGAACATCCTCTCATCTCTTTATTGGCTATGTAATCTGGGTAGATGAAGCCTGTCTTTCAAATAAACAATGATGTGGCACCTGCTTTCCTGCATTGTTGTCATACTATGGATGGAAGAACTTCTGAAAGTGAAGTATCTGTGCAATTTCTTTAATTGCTGTTACATGCAGGGTGTATTTGTAACTGGCAAGTTTCAAGGTCATTAACTGGGTGATAAGAGTGGTGGGGATTGTGAGCATAAGACTAAAGATGGCATGTGTGGTTCACGTGAAGGTGGAACCTTCAGTTTTCCACTTTTCCTGGATCACTCCTTTCCCTATGTTTCCTAACTTTTACCTGGCAGCTGCCAGTAAGGGCAGTGTATGTGCTTGCCCTGTAGATCAATGAGCTATGGAAGTACGTAGCTACCTGCTCTGAGAGCGAGCATATTGTAGTCTCTGTGCATAAGTCCTTTAATGAGTAGGAAAGTGTCTTGTTACACTGGCTCCTGGATTTTGGGGGATTTAAATGAAAAACAGTTGGAGTCCTAGCTTAAAATTATTCTAAATAATATGAAGAACTTCTGTACTAAGAGAGAAAACAAACATACATTATTTAAGCTCTTCAGCTAGACAGTACAGAATCTATTGTTTAATTCAGTTTTTTCCATGTTGAAGATTTTTAGCTGGATTACTGTCTGTAATAAGAAAAGCTGATTGCATCCACATCTTCCATGGACTAAAAAATATTAAGGATCTGTTTTCAGATATCCCCTCCCCTGCTTGATACTACAATCCTTACATGCCACATAGATATCAGAATTTCTTCTAACACATATTCCTCTTTACATTTAAATTGTTTCCTTTAGCATTCTGTGTATGCTGCTTTAAACTTGCATGCTATAGTGCAGCAAGCAGTGGTACTGGAGACCAGATGCTATGTACATTAACAGAAAGCTGCATCATGTGTTTCTGGAAAAAGTGTAATTTCATGCTGAGTACATGGCTGTATTTTGTTTCCTCAGTGGCCTGTGTTTGGTAGGAAGAATAACCTCCAAGAGGAAATGGTGTGGAGGAAGCGGAGGTGGTGAGAGCTAGCTTTGGGTAGAGGTGCTTTTAGATATCCAAATATTAACTCTCTTAGGTACTTTCAGGTATAAGTGATTTCCAGTCATCATCCATAGCTCCAGCCACCACAGAGGCTTTATTCTTCTCTGTATAGGGCAGTGGGAATCTTGCTCCCTGTCTGGATGCTGAAGGCATTTGGCCGTACCCTCCAGATATAGTATAAGGTAGAGAACACAAAATCCATGTGAAATCTTGTACTTGTTTCTTCAGTGACTGCTGCACTGGCCTATGTATTCCTTCCAGGCATGGGCTCCAGTAGCACCCCACTCCCCCAGCAGAAGATGTTACTGCTCCAAGACCTACCAAGCATGATGAGCCCCTGGTTGCTCGTGGGCTGGGCTCTGCTGCTCTCCTGAATGGCTCATTTATCAGAACTGCTTATCCTGATGCTCCTGTCCTTGCAGCAAACCTTGACTTCAAATCCTTCTCGGCAATGCTGGTCATCTGTTGCAGGAATTATATGAAAAGCCAGGTGATAGCAAACAATATGGCTTTCCAGAGGCCAAATTAGGTCCCACATCAGGAGTAGAATGAAGAATACGATGCGACTATCTATAGTGTTTGCTTTTTTAACTGTGTGTACCAGTTTGCCATATATGTATGGCCCGTCAGTTTTTGGGAGGGATGTTAATGTCTGAACACAGAATTAATTTAAAGATGTCAGCTGGGCAGTGCAGTGTTATTAATCTAGGGAGGACGTGGTTGGAGAATGAGAGCTTTTCTTAAGCTTCACAAATAATTGTGTGTATATTCACAAATACTTGTGTCTGAATAGTTAGCTATTGGCATAGTCAACAATATCAGGGCGTTAGTGCTTATTTAATGCTGAGCACTGAATGCAGTGTTTATAGCAATTCCATGTTTGTCAGCACTGCATCTCATTCTGAAAGCATCAGTCAGATTGTCTGAAAGAATTGGGTGCTTTCAGAATCGATGACACAGCACAACGACCTGTATTCCATGGTAATGGAAACCCTGATAATTCATTCTTCTTGGCTTTTAAAGCTAACTTGGATTAATTTGCTGCCTTTACATTTTACACTGTAAAGTAAAGACTTGCAGGCACTGATGATAAAATCCACTATGGATTCCAGTAATCCAGTGTCCTGGTGAATGGCAGCATACCAGTAGAATAGCCACACTGGGCTAGATCAGAGCTGCTTCTGCTCTAGTGAGTAATCTTTGTGGTATGCAATGAAGCCTGGGAAAAGAAAGAAAAAAATAAAGGGCAGGTAGACTGATGATTGTTCTCAACATATGTTCTTCAGGATTTTGTAGCTGAATGACAAATTCACTGACTTGTATAGTAACAGGGAGCTCAACAGCACTAGTTGAAAGATGTTAATTAAGTGATTTTTTTTTCTTCACTATCACAACAGAATATCAATGGTAAAGTTCACTCTGGTGGGGTACACTGTTATATAGCAACTGGAATAGATTTTGTGTTGCTAATTCATTTGTGTGTTAAGTCTGATTCTGAAAACATGGAGGCTAAAAAAAACCCACTGCCTGTTTTTTCCTTACGAGGCTTCACATTTAGCCTGGTGATTCAGCACCACTTACTCATCTCTGCTCATCGGAACAGAACTTCATGTCAGCCTCACAAGGTATAGGGAATGATAAAAGCCAGAGTTCTGCATGAAAATGCATTGTCTAATGCAAATGTTGCACTGGATTAATCCTGGATGCCAATAGATATTGTAATTGTGAAAACGTATACAGATTCTCAGTCAAATATATGTTCATTGTCAGAGGTGTCTGATGTAGAAATGTATATCTGAGATGTATGCATGCATGATACAATGTTGTGAGTGTTCTGTGGGTTTAATGTGCCATTTGTGTGTTCTAGTGAAGCATGCAGAAGTTAGTATCAATTAGCTCTCATTGTCTTAATTAACTAGGCTCTAGTATTCCAAAAGGGTGTTTATTTTCATATGAGCAGCATGTAAGTCAATGTAGAATATGATCTGTTCAAAGGTGGAGTCACTTGGTTTAATGGCTTATTCTGTAATTGATGTCATATTTTGATTTGTTAAATGTTAATTTAAGTTCCTCTTTGAAAGTGAGACCTACAGAGTAGTGTACGTTGGATGTAGAGTGCTGATTTTTGATGTGTTGCAGTTCTTACAATAAACCCACAGAAATAGATTTCTGAGTTCATTTTAAGCATACAGTGTTTTCCTATAGAAATTAGGGTCTCTGTGCATCTGCCTAAATGGTAATGAGGTTTTTTTTATCCTGCAAGGTAAGTAAGTAAAATCTGGTAAAATATTTGGCATTGTGATGTCTGTTTTGAAAACTGGAAATGCAAACATGAATCAAAGTTTGGTAATGCTTTATTCTCTAAAACATTTACAAAGCATACTGCTTTATAGAAAGAAGGGGGGAAGGGGAAGGTAAATTTTTTTTAGCTTTCCTACAGGCTAAACTTCAAGATGGTCTTGGCAATTAACTAGCTTTTCTGCCTATTTTTTTTACTTGTGTGTTGTGGCTTAACCTCAACTGGCAACTCAGTGCCACACAGCTACACAACCCCCCCCACAGTGGGATGGAGAAGGAATCAAAAGGGTAAGAGTGAGAACTCGTGGGTTGAGGTAGTGACAATTTAATAGGTAAAGCAAAAGCTGGGCATGTAAGCAAAGTAAAATGAGGAATTCATTCACTCCTTCCCGTGGGCAGGCAGGTGCTCAGCCCTCTCCAGGGAAGCAGGGCTCCATCATGTGCAACAGTTACTTGGGAAGACAAACGCCATCACTCTGAATGTCTCCCCCCTTCCTCCTTCTCCCCCCAGCTTTACACGCTGAGCAGATGCCATAGGGTACGGAACACCCCTTCGGTCAGTGGGGGTCAGCTGTCCTGACCGTGTCCCCTCCCAGCTCCTTGTGCCCCCCCAGCTCCATCGCGGGTGGGGTGAGGAGCGGAAAAGGCCTTGGCTCTGTGTCAGCCCTGCTCAGCAATAAAACATCCCTGTATCATCAACACTGTTTTCAGCACAAATATAAAATGTAGCCCCATGCCAGGTACTGTGAAGAAAACTGTCCCAGCCAAAACCAGCACAATGTGGTAACCATTGATTTATTTAGAGTTTTTTCCTGCAAGTATTTACTAATGAATGTAGTGCCTACTGTATATGTTTTGGCAGTATTCTAGGTAGGTGGCTTTAAGGCATGTCTATCCTTGAAAAACCTTCTGGTTTTCTTTAACCTGGAAGACTTGTCTATACCTTGACCAGGATTCCCTCGGCAGCTCTGTTTAGTATTGTTTAAGTAACTTTACTTTGGGATCTTTGTGTCCATTCAACTTTGTCTAAAAAGAAGCACTTAGCCTCCAGGGCAAACACTGTGGTATGCGCTTTCTGCCACTGCTCCATACATTTTAGAATTTTTCTTGCTGCTTATGTGCTCCTGGAAGGCTGGGCTTCGAAGCTGGGCTTCATGAGTCCCTGTAGTCCTCTTTCTTTCATCCATCCTTTTGATTTTGTGAGCCAGCACCGCTTTCAAAGCACTGCCAAGCAGCAGTAAAAACCACTGCTGAGCAATATAAGCCGAATTATTAATTGCATTTTCTGTTCAAGTCATGAAATTAGAGCGCTTTGTGTTTCTCACATGATGCTCCTCTTCAATGGCTAGAGACAGGAATGACAGAAGTGAGTTGCCACTTTTGCATTAATTCGGGTGGGTGTAGGAGGGAGGAGTGGAGGGTTAGCCCTGAGCGGGGAGCAGAGTGGCGCAGCGTGCTGTATGGGGGTTGCTGGCGGTGGCTGCAGAGCCCTGCTTACCCGCAGCTTGTGCCCAGTTGGCTCGGTGCTTGTGGCAGTCCTGTGTTCATAGGGAAGCTTCCCTCAGCATGAGGTGTAGCCTCCTCCTGCGGTCGATACCAAACTAGGAAGGTCAGAGTAGATTCAGTCTTGGGGCTCTTGTCAGGGAGGAGTGTCCTGCTGTGAAGAAAATGCTGTAGCCCAGTGTGTAAAGCTTGTCAATGGTTGTGATTGATTAGCGGAGCTGGAAACTCCTGATGCACCTTATGATTGTTGGCACTATTGCTGAGGTACATCTGTAGGCTGTCTGCTCCAGTGCAGAGATTTTCATTTGGGGGAATATCTGCATAATTTTTACTTTCTTATGTAGAAAAGGCATGTAAAGAAGAAGAAAGGGTAAATGAATTCCTAAAGCCTGATGTTTTGAACTTGATGATATGGCCCCAAATTATGAGCTTTTTTAAATGTCTGTTTCCTATTAGGCTTGTGCGATGTGGCAGTAACCCTTTTGAAATATGTCTGCAAACTTATCTGATATGTGTTTTCTAGTTGAACCTCCCTTGGTACTGGACAGAAACAAGTATCTACAATCACTGATGCTGTAGGGTCAATGTAGCTGCACAAAGCATAAATTCTTGCTGTTGTCCTCATAATAAAATTGCCTGCTGAGTTACAATTCTTGGCCATGAGTTTTGGTGGTGATTTATGGACAGAAATATGCCAAGTGTGCTTTCTAATACCTGGATCTGAATCTTTTGCTGCTTATGAAAATATTCTGTTTGTTAATGTCTGTCAAAAAATATCATACAGTGTTTTGAGAATACTGAAACTAAAAAAGAATCCTGTGAATATTTTGTATTTTAATTATCCTTGAAACAAAGCTCTGTGAAACTTAAGTGCAGTTTTGCAGTAAATGTAAGGAAGGTAAATATTTGAAGGTCTATAAATGCATTTCTTTTAAAGCATAGGAGAACTTAATGTTGTAAGGATTGCAAGATGACAAACTGCAAATATCAATTTCTAGAAAAATCTGTTAATTTAATCTGGGACTTCAAACAGCTTGATTGTTGAAGTGCATGGCTTTAAGATTGTGTGGGTACTTCAACTTGGTATTTTTTTTGTCCCTTAACACATTTCAGTTTTAAAAAAATTTAACCTGGACTGAATTCTTTGAATTAATTTGGGGAAAAGATAGCATTTTTGCAATATTTGATATAGCTTGTTTCCAATTTAAGATAATGCTTGTATGCGAGTTCTTTTTAAGATTTAAATTGAACACTAGAGAACAGGTTATATGATATTGTTAATGAATTTGAGAAACAGCATTACTCTTAAATTTCTTTATTTCACGTTTTTAAATCGGGTGAAGTGGTGTGCTTCTGGCTGCTTTGTGCTATAATGGAGCAAATGCAAAGCAGCTGGAATGTCTGAGGTACACAAGGAGGTTTAAAGCCTGTGCCTGTTGCTGGTGCAGCCCGGCTGTTGTGTGGTTGTTGATCTTGCTTCTGCTCACACAGCTGGGATGAGTTGAAGATCAATGAGAGCTTAATCTACATATTTTGAGAGGAACCTCCATGTTGCTGGTATTGAGAGCCTTAGAACTGCCACATGCAGAGCAGCTAGTGTGTGCCAGGTAATGGTTGGTGATGTGATGTCTACATTTATTTAACATACTAGTGCTGTTGAGCTGTCTGCTAGCTAGCAGTAACGACAACTTTGATGTATGTTGTTAGAGATGGTGAAAACTCCTTTTTGTTCCTGAAAGTTGTGTATTATCACTATCTGAGAACTTGGACTCTGTCATCGTTGTATTTAAAATTTTCAGGTCTCGAGAGAGTGGTAGTCTGAATCTCTAAATCTCTTTCCATCATACACAGCCAAAGGATTTTCAATTTTACCAGTGTACAGACAGCTGTGATCTTCATAATCAGTTTGTGTGGGTGTCAGCATTCAGTTCTCCAATGAAATTTGTCAGAAAAGAAATGAGAAACTGAATGAGATGGAAATTAAAGCAGTAAGTTGTCTGTATAGATGATTTAACAGTAATCTAATGTGTAGCTAATAGGCTAGTATCTAAATTGTGCTTCTGATTGTTTGTTTTCCTCTGGGGAAGAATGTTATTGAATACTACTATTTCTGTCACTGAAGGAAAATATCATAAGCTTATTGTCTAGGTATTTTGTTCTAACATCAATTTTTATCTTGTATGGCACAACTGTTTATCATGCATGTGGATCATATTAAAACTAAAAATGTTGGATTGTAGCAGCAAAATGCTGGACATGTGTAGGCCAGCAGGAACTTTGCAATTTATTGGTGCCAGAATTTCACCCTAGGTTGTTATATATTGGATGAATTTTTAATGTTTACCTTTTGGTTGTCATCCATAGTATACTTATTAGTCAGCAGAATGCAAAAGGGATGTTTTGCTAAAGGAAAAAGACAGATCATTTAGATATTCATGGACTTGTACTGCTGGAGTCAGATTGACAACTTTGTCTCCAAAGAACGTCTACTGGAAATCTTCAAAAATACATTAAATATCTAAAAGTACTGTAGTCAAATCACAAGTTAGTATCAGGGAGGGAAAGCTAAACACTGGAAAGGAAGGAGACTTGACAATTGCATTTCACAGGGTTTTTTACTCTTCCAAACTATAAAAGCTTTCGTTTTCCTTCTTTGGGATTAGATTTTACTTATGTCAGATGGAAAAGTTTGCTGAAGTCAGTGGAGCTTTTAGGAGTGAACCTCGCTGGTTTCTATAAAGGTGTTGGCCTCTGCTTTTTGCTCAGTTTTTCTTATCAGTCCAATACCACTTTATTCAGCAGAAAACATCTATAATATTAATATGAATCATTTTGCTTTATTTAGGTGTTCTAAGGTTGTGTGTAATAACTCTGAGAATAGCCAGTATGATTTTCATCTCACGCCTGTGCAAGACGCTGCATTTTGTGCTGTACCCCGAGGTTAAGCTGTGAGCAAACACACTGCCGAAATTTCTCCTTTGGAGAACAGGCACCTTAAGGAGGCCTTTGTCCTGTGGGTTTAAAAACTGAAATATGCCATAAGCGTTATGCTGAGTGGAGTTGCAGTCTTCTATGCCTCAGCTGCAGTGGGAGGGATCTGGTAGGGGGTGTGTTGGGGCACACAAATAACCTGACGGTGCATGGGATGTTTGCAGAGCTGTCAGGGTAAGCGGCAAAGAGGACCATTGGTTATTCCTGTTCTGGAGGAACAAGGGAAGAGTGGTTGTTTTGGGGGTTTTGCAAACAAAAGTTATTGTCCCTGTGGTAAATGTTCATTGCTTATATCAATGTTCTGATCTCTAGCTCAATGTGAATCAGTATTTGAGCAGTCTATACCCACAGTCCAAAGAGTTTTGAAAGTGGAACTGCAGATGTTTACTTATGCCTTCATATTGGAATGATGGTACTATTTTGTGTGTCTAAAGTCATAATTGCATGTCCTTGTGTCCTATAGTTGCAGCAAAAGTACATATTGTATACACTATCAAGAGATGATGCTTGCTTTAGTTATTGGAATAATGGCTGTTTGGAAGTAATCAGTAACAAATTTTAAAAGTATTTCAGGACTTGGTTAAGGTATGATTATTTTTATTTTTTTCTTTTAGGTGGCCTGGCTTTAGCGCAAGTACTATTTTTTTATGTGAAATACCTGGTTCTGTATGGTGTTCCTGCCCTTCTCCTTCAAATGGATGGACTCAAACCTCCAGCTCTGCCTTGCTGTGTGAGCCTGATGCACAGTTTCACTAAAATGTGGAGGTTAGTAATTTTTTCTGAAGTTTTACTGGTGTATGGTAGTCAGTGTACAAGAACATGCATGTGCACATTCATGGTGACATAGATGTTTGCTTTCATGTCCTCATGCTTTTTCTCACCCCCATGATTCATCTTTACCACTCTCTAAATAAACTTCAATTTGATAGTTACTTTTCTCATACTGCGGAAGGTAGAGGCAAGCATCCCTTTCAGCATCTTCATCCTCTTAATTAGAATTAGACTCAGCTTACTTAGCTTCACTAAGATAAGAATTATTTATTCCAGATATCTATTAAATGGTTAATTTTTCAGTCTTGGTCTAAACCCCATGTTTCAGCTAGATGTCCTTCCAGAAAAAGAAAAGTAATGCTTGATTAAACACCCTATGAGGAAAGCTGTAGTTATAACACTTTAATGTAGAGTCATGAGGTAGAGGAGGTCTTCAACACATTAAAAACACTATGAAAAATGGTAATTGTTTATAATGTAGGATGAATTTCTGGATCCTTTTTGCTTTTAAAGAGTTTCAGCACAATATTTCAAAAAACAAGTACTAGTTTTGAATCTTACGATTGCTTTAAATCAGTGTTCACTGAAAAATTTTTCATGAAAACTGTCTCCCAGGTAGATTCTGCTTGCTGTTTAGCTTGTGTGTAACAGTGGATTCACTTCTCTCCTCGTTTTCCTCAGCACTCTCTCCAGTTCCTCCAGTCTGGGGGATGCTGTGCCCTGGACTTCTGAAAACATTACCTAAAATGATTTAGTGCAGAGACTTCTCTTGTGCTGTTAGTGCAGAGCCTAGCACAATGGTGTTTACCCTGTTTGGTTTCTGACTGCTTTATGAATATAGCTTTTTCATTTTAGTCATAAAAACAGTGGGCCTGCAATTGTCAGAGCTTTATTGGATGAGATTTTAATTCTTGTTTTGGCTTGAGGCTAGTAACAAGAAGGCTTTATAGTTTATAACAGTTGGCAACTGTAGATACGTAGTATTCAAAGAAATGCAGCAGAAAGTGCAGAGAATGGGTGAACTGTTAAAAATTATTTGAGCAACTAGCAAATGCCTTGGCTTAAACTCTGAAAGAGTTTGAACTGAATTTATGACCTACAGAGTTAAGATAGAAATCTGTGCTTTTTACCAGGCACTCCCCTGAGAACATTATCTCTTAGCTTGCTGGTCCTTGCAAGCAGAGATGCACACAGCAGCAGGTTTTTATCTCCTCCCCCAGTTTTTATTCCAGGGAATCTGTGTGTTGCTCTGGAGGTGCCAAATGAAATTGAACTTCACAAGTACTAATGACACTGCTGTGTCAGGTAGTTGTAACAGACCATGAAAAGGTACCCTGCACCTGCAAAGATGTCATGTGTCACAGTAAAAACATTGTGTATTACTTTAAAAAAATACTCAAACACTTAAGAACACTGAAACTAGTATCTAAGCAGAAAGCTTTATTGTTTTTTTACAGAAGGAAAAAATGCCAACTGATATTTACCACTTTCCCAAGTACTTCATTCATATATGTATCAAACATTTCCTGCCAGAAATAATATTCTCATAAATGGTATTTGTTTGCTTTGAAGGCTGAAAAAATCAGTTCATGTACAGCTGACTTGATTTCTTGCTCTCAAAGCAATGTAGATAGTAGAGTATCCTACAGCTGCTAGTGAATTATGGGTCATTCTTAGTTATTTCAGAAGTCTCATGTAGCTTGCCCTTTGAATCCCCGAATTGTGATGCCCTTATGCCTTTACAGTTAAACTCTTCAATCACTACTACCCAGAGGCTTTGCAGTCTTTTTATGTATTTTGGTATGTTATAGAGGAACGTCAGTATTAGAAGTGGGAATTGCCTTTTTCTAAACTGTGTGACTGTCTGAACAGGACCGGAAGTGTGGAAATGATGGGTTTAGCATAAAAGCTAGCAAAAAATGGTGAAAGTAAATAGCTTTTGTTGTGAAGCCTTATGAACAGTGACACTGTTTCCTTGAAGTGCTAAATACTTTCTTGTTTTTTGTGAAGATCTGGACTCTTTAAGTGAATGTTTCTACCAACTTCATCAGTAGATCAAATTGTGTTAATAACAGAGTACCTAGCTTTAAGTTGGTAGAGTTAGGAGATTTGTACCAGACTGTTTTCATAAAATGGTAGCCTGGTTAAACTTCTCAAAGGTTCCTAGGGCCACGGTGGGAAACGGAGTGGGGCACAATGAGCCAGATGATGTAGTGTGAACCGCTTAGCTGCTGGCAGGTGTCGGGGAGGTTGCTCTGAAAAATGTGCTTGTGTATACTTGGCTTGCTCTTACCCTTCTCGCTGGTGTCTGCTTTAGGGTGCTCTCAGAAACAGAGTTTTATGCTAGCTAGGCTTTCAGAAGACCCAATACTGCTATTTTTATCTCCAAGCCATTAGCAGTGCAGTTTTTGGAGAGAAAGTAGCCTGAAGAGAGAGACAACATGAATGTCGCAATGTAAGGAATGCAAATGTGCTACTAAGGATCTTCCGCCACCACCTAGTGTCCTTTGAGCATAGCAACAAAGCTTTTGATCCAATACATCCAGACCAGTGTCACTTATAATCAGTACGTGCTGACATAATTTGCTATGTGATACAGCAGGTAGAAGAGTTTTCAATCAGGAGAGTAAGAAGGATACCATAGTGTGTCTAAAATGTCTCTAGAGCCAAAAAGCAAAGCAGATTTTAGAAAAGCAAATCAGATGCCGTGCTTCCCTACTGTTGGTACTAAACAATAAGCCAAATAGTGTCCATTCAAACTTAACTTGTTTTTAATTAAACACTTCTATTTTTATCAACTTTATAGTAGATTCTGCCTAATTTGCATTTTTATTTAATCAAGACAATCTCTTGAGTCAAAAAAACATCAATCTTGTTTACTGTTTCAAGACAAATACAGGTGTTGAATGTGTTACTGTGGTTTCATTTTACCAGGACATCATTATCTTGCTGAATATGCAGCTGCATAGCTAACAAATGCATGATAAACTCATTACTAGTCAAAAGCTTGTTTATAGCTGTGAAAAAGTTTGAGCCCCTGATTTCCAGGTAGGGCAGCAGTTCAGTGACCGACCAACTTAGTTTTTAAATGTCTACTTTATCTTAAGTCATAAGGAATTAAAGCTTGGCTTTTTTTACCAAGGTTAAAAAGCAAGGTAATGAATCATGTGAGAACAACCAGTGTTGTTGGAAACTTGTATGTGCTTTTTGATGTTTGACATTGACATAGAACTAGTCAGGTGTGGAGGTGAATTGTGTAGTGCAGCTGGAAACAGTTGTGCTACTGCTCAAACTTGCTAATTAGTTCAATATGGAAAAATATTCTAGATGGAGGAGTAAGGGTGTAGAAACCACAGAAACAATAGATATGATGTAGCTAAATCCTATATCAATTTTGACATAGGTAAATGACTTTGCAGAATACAAAGAAACTTGTCAGTTCATGAATTAGGACAACATTTAGCACAGATGCTGTTCATGGAAAAAAAAAACCCAGACATGCTTCCATTTCTGTTTCCGTTCCATGTGGTGAGTGTTTTCATACTGAGTGTGGTGAGTGCCCTTCTGCAAAGATGTTGGGCACACTGATCAGATGTGTTTTGATGTGCTGTGGAACAGCATGGCATGAGAAACCAGTTATCTCTGGTTGTAGACTGATACAAAATGTGCAGAAAAGCACAAATTTTCTCTGCCTTTCCACCTTAAGATCTGCACATTCTTAAGATTCTTATCCAAGTTAGTTTGGAGACAAGCGTGTTGGGGACAAATTGTGCTAGAACTTTATGCATGTTTTATATTGGTTAGCTTCAGCAAGTGTAGAGGTTCTTCAGTGAGGCAGTAAGAAGTCGTATTTGAAAGGCAGATTTCACAGGAAACAGAATTTCATCCAGAATAAAGAAAATGGAGTTGAAGAAATCCTGCCAGACAAAAATAAAATAATGCAATGATGGAGAAAGATCTGGCCATTTTCAACTATCATGCTGTAAGTTCTAGATTCCACTGTCCATTTAACACGCTGGTTCTTGACCGGACAGGAGTCTGACACAAGTTAATCCCCTGCCTTTTCTTGTATGCTAATGGGTGGACTAGGAGGGCTGTATTTCGCATGTACAGACACACGTACACACTTTTACATGAACATGTTGAGTTTATACTGCAGATGTTTTGGTGACATCCAAAAATGGCATCTGGGTTATGATTTGAGAGAAATTGTCTGCAATTCAGTCTGGTTTACCTGCCTTATTATAGCAAAAATGTTGTTCCTGCCTTAGAGGAGAAAATTGGTCTATATGTTAGGTCTTGGTGACTTGCTCCAAATTATGGTTTAGAATTTTGCTGTAGGCTAATTGCATTCTCGACTAGAACCATGCCATAGGAAATGGATCTACAAATGAAAATATATTCTACTCTACATCTTCTTTATCCTGATACTTTTTGTCTACCTTCACTGTTGTTCTTGAAATCTTCCCTATCTGGAAACAGTTCCTTGTGTATGTCTATTGGAAAGGACCGTAGAAGGTATTTTCCCTTCCTTTCAGATTCTTTTCTGGGAAAAGATAAGTCTGATACTGATGCGATGTGTGAATGTGAGCACAAGAGATCACTGTGACCACACGCAGTATTTTTGGAGTGATGAATAGCAAGCAAAAACTTACCATCTCTTATTTCTGGCTTAAATAGTTGATAGTGTTTACATATAATTGCCTATTCTTAGTTTGTGGTAAGGACTGGAATAGATTTTTAAACAAGGAAAATGGATTTTTCTGACCTTTAGGGGGAAAATAAAATCCATTTTCACCTGTGCCACTTTCTCTCAACCCAGTTTATCATGTACTTCTCCTTGGGCTTCTGATTTTTTTTTTACTGGAATAAATAATTTTGGGAGAAACTTATTTAAATTTCCTTAATGATACCTTATAACAAAGCCTTTTAGCAGCTTACTCATCTTGATATATTTAATAAGATCACAAACGGTGTTTCTGTTAATACTTGATTTGGGAAGCTTGCCTCCTTAAATTCCTGAATAGCCAATGTCTGGCAGAAGTTAACACAAACAACTGTCCAGCTGTAACTGTGCTATAGCCATGTTGAATCAGGATGGCCGCCCTGCCTCTGGGCTCAGAAGAAGGTGCCTTTCCAACTTCAGGGGCTTGTGCTCTAACAAACTCCTGTGGAAGGCTCTTGCTTTCTGTTTGAGTATTGTAGTGCTCTTTTGCTGTGGTGTTTCTGGATAAATTGATGGATGGTCTGAAATCCGAGGTGGCAGATTTTCTCCTTATGAGTTTAGTTCTCTGATTATATGCCAGTAATAACAGCAAGTCACTGTTGTGCAACCTGTCATTTGGAGGTAATTACAGGGGAAAAAGGATGTGAAATGATGGGTCGTAAACTCCTTTCCATGGCAGGTATCCTCAGGAGTCGGTTATGTTACAAATCCTTGGAAAAAAAAAAAAAAAGGCATGAGGGAAGGAGAGGCAGGCAGTGTGAAGGGAACTCCACATCTCCACGGCAGCGTGAAGAAGGGATTCAGCGTGGCTCACCCAGAGCCTGGTAGAACTTCAAATGGCACATCCAGATCTGCGGCTGCCCACCTTGCTATGGAAGGGGTTGCAGCGGCAGCAACAGCTGCTTCCCAAAGCTGCAGGAGGACTTTCACTGGGGTCTGTGCCTGGGGAGAGGATGCTGTCTGGGGACCAGAGCAGGGATGCTGGCCCAAGGTTGCTTCAGCTATGAAGAGAATCTCATTGTGCTATAAATTGCCTAGCAGTCAGCTTCAAGAGGATCAGGTGTTTTGAGGTGATTTGTACTGTCCGTCCGGTAGTTTTAGACAGCTATGTCTTTGAAAGCTCTCTGCTCCATGACTCTTATGGGACTTACCCAGCAGCTGGAACTTGGAGACAAGAAAAGGAAGGACCATCTTATGCATATTTCCCTTTCCTCTGGAGATTAGAAATGTCACTCCTGGTATATTTCCAGCCTTTGATATTTTCAAAGAAAGTTGTCCAGTGTGTTTTAGACAGTGTATCAGGTAAAACAAATGTCTCTTATCTAGCTTCTCACTAGTTTTAATCTCAAGTGTTAATGCTGCAGCATCTCTACTTAAAAATCAAAAGATATCTTTCACCCCCGATATTTTGAGAGATGATCTCAAACATGAAAAAAGGTTATTTAAAAGGATAGTTGGATTCAATAGAATTACACTCAGTGTTGAAATGGCATAGTGCTCATCAGTAAAGGGGAATTGTATTGAAATCTTAAGAACAGAAGAAATCAATATTATTGAAGTGTGTGGGAGTCCAAATATATCAATGCCTCTGAGTCATGGTAAGTTGTCTTTTGCAAACTTTAACACCCTGAAGTCATAAGATCTGGTTTGTGTCCTGTCTAGACAAGTGCACTGAATTGGATCCCAAATCAGTAGTAAAAATAACATGCATGTGAATAGTTTTGTCATGAAAAGCTTGTGCTTGCATATATTTGTGGATGATGTGCTTTAAAAAGCTTTAAGAATACTAGTTTTCATTCTTGAGAAGATTTTGGCATGGTCTTTGAAGACGCTGGGTGAGAGCCTCGAAGGAAAGGGCGCTTTTCCTTCAGTTGGTACGTAAGGACCAGGGTTGAATATAAGGCAGGGCTGTCTGTATGTCCTTGCCACCTACAACCCCAGTGGTACTTCTAAGCTGTAGGCTCCTGTGAAATACACACCTGCTAGGTGGAGTAACAGCTGGAGTACGGGTGGTCTTTCAAAGAGGAGAGCCCTTCTTAAAGAGGCTATGGTGTTGTATGTAACCTTTAAATGTTACACTTGCTTGCCAATACCGGAGCACTTGAGCAGCTTGCCCAAAAGATGGGGATTTAATTGCAGAATTAGTGTAGATTTTTTTTTTAGGAGTGGAATAATTCATTTCTAAGTTTAAAAATAACTTTTCCTGATTTACTTTTATTTTTCATTGGCTGTTGTGATGATTAAAGCCAAATATTGGTCTATGACACATTATTTTTAGCTAATGTCACCTGAATATATGAAAGATGCTTTAGTTCTGGACTGGTTAGTCATTCTCTCCCTGATAGAGACAAAAGACTTAACTGCTTTTGACGTCAGCCAAATTAGTGCATGCTACAGTTCTTGTCTACTGTACGGCTCAATTTGCTGGTTATATTAAAGCTTTAAAAGGCTTCTTAAATCTCTTCACAGAGAAAAAAAAAATCTATTTGTCTCTTTGGAGTGTAAAAAGAGGCGATAATGAAGCACCCTAATCCTTCTTGGGTCTAAATTGCATAATTACTGAAAATTTGTGTAGTGACTGCTTTGTTACTGTAATTTGAAACTGCTGGTCTTTTTAACAAACAAGCTAAGCCCACCTACTGCTGATCACCCGTGAAGCCCATTCTTCAGTGTTTGATATGAGCTCTGCATAGATACAAACTGTTACTGCTGCTCACGTTTGACAAACGGCACTCTGCTGGCTCACAACCACTGTAGAAAGTGAGTAATGACTATTAATAAACTTAGTTGTTCTGTTCACAGCAAGGATAGGGATCTCGTAGAAATTGGACAATCATGCTGCGTTGCAAGAGTTTTTACTCAAGGAAAACTGAAGGGCAACTTACCCTATGGGAGTTTGCCACTACCGGGCAGTAGGTCTCATCCACTCTCCATGAGCTACCACAGGCTTTTGAAGAATCAGGGAAGGTATAAAATTAAAGTAATATTTCTTCTGAAGGGTTGTAGGAGAGATTAACAGAATACAAATGAGACTTGCTCTTTTTAAGAGGGTGTTTGCTGAACTGTATCACCAAGTTCTAGTGTGACATATAAGTGAGAAACAGAACTAATTTCTTGTCTTAAAGCCTCCAAGTAGGCAGACCTGTGTGTAATCTGACATTAACACTGGCAATGACTGATGCCTGCTTAAAGTTCTGCTTGTCTCACTGGCCAGGACTTTGTGGAAGAGAGGAGAAATCGCTGCCTAGAATCATTAAAACTTTCCTCAGGCTTTCTGATACAATACGAGTTGTGTGTATGAATTGAAATGAAACAACAAAACATATTAGGTCATGGATCCAATTTGTAGGCAGGAGGCCACTAGCAGTTTGTGAAGTCTTTTTATGTGGTCCACAAAAGAAATTTCTCCTTGTGGCTGTATTATTGTAGATTATTTTTGCTACGCAGGTCTCCAGTCTGAGCTCCCAGCTAATAACTGAAACTTCACAAATGGGGCTTTGGGACTTGTTGACATTTTCTGCTTGAAGGTGAAGTGTTGCTAACAATGTAAACCAGAGTTGTACTGTATCCTGCATTATACAGGCTGTCCAGAGCCAGTCCAGGTATTTCTACTTTTCTGTTGAAATCAGTAAGGATTTTGCTGCTGATTTTGACTGGGTCAGGATTTAATTGTGGTTTTCCACCATTCTCATAGGTACGGGAAGCCCTAGCTTCCACCTGTGATGCTGTGCAGGAAATACTATGCAAGTAAGATGTTCAGGGTTTGCTCTGTTCAACCTTAAAGTAATCATGTATTTACAGTGTACTCTTTTTAAGTAAGGTGAATGTTTATGCATCGGTTGTATTAGTGATGAAGTGCTCTACAGCACTGAGCAGGAGCTCCAGATGGAGGCATCTGGCATGGGCTGAATGCAGTGGCAGTCTTGGTTATTCTAATAATGGAGGAAAACAAACAGCAGCTTGGTACTATTGAATTGTTCTAGGAAGAAACCAGAACAGAAATTCAAAGTGTTTTATCTAAGCTTGAAGTGTTAAAATTCCGGTATGTCCTTAAGCAAATGTCAGAGAATATGATAAAGATATCTTCATGTATATACAAGTCCTGCTTATCATTGCTGTAACAAGAAGTTGCTTGTCAAAGGCATGATATAAAAGCACTTGACAGTCTTCATATTTTTTCTTTCAAATAACAGACTTTTTTTTAATCTTAGCCGCATTTTTACATTGAGATAAAAGAAAGCTGCTACTACTAGTTTGCTGCATTGCAGATGGTTAAAACTTACATCAAATCTTGCAAACAGTCCATTGAAGCTTGAGATCTAGGCTTAAGCAGGTTAAGATATTGATGTTTAAAAGAACATTGAATTCACTTAAACAGGAACTCTCATTGGGTTAAGCCAGGGTTTGCTTCATTGTATGCTGCATGGTAAGAACAGATGTTTTGGAAATAGTAGGATTTGTTACTGTTTATCTTGAAGGAATGCCAAAAGAGATCCATATGTGTATCTTTTTCTGATTCTAATACCATGTCAGTGGGTAGACTGTAAAATCTGTGTGGGTAGAATTCACCAAATGTCTTGCACTACTTGAAAGGCTGATGTGAAAAATGAGAGCTCCAAGAAAATGTTGCAATGTGACTTTCAAGGCTCAGTGTCCACAAGTATATTCCATAGTTTGGGTAATAGATAAATCCAAATGGGCTGTTGGATTGGATCTCACTTTTTATCATGTATCTTTCCCAGCTTCATTTTAAAATTTAAAAACACTAAACAGATTGGGCTTTTTAGATGAATGTTTTCAGTTTGCTTGCTATATTTATTTCTACTGTAAAAATTCTGTGACAATTTAATTGTTGTCTTTCTATTTTAAGTTGTGCATCTGCTTTCTAAATAGTGTATCCTAGCATGGTGGCAGTTACATTTAGGAAGAAATATGCTGGTTGTCACTGAAGAGACAAGCTTTGCTATGAAGGTGTCTGTTTCAAGTAAAATTGCAGAAAATATCTGAATCCATGCAAGCTATAGACAGGCAAAAATATCTTTTAAAAATATGAATGGCTTTCCCAGATATTTGTTTAATAGTGAAGATAATGATGAATCAATTGGTAGCAGTCACTACTTTAAAAATACTACTCTGCTTGGTCGGCATACCCCCCTCTAGGGGATTTGCTTTAGCAAAGTTTTATAGTTCATTGAGACATTAAAGAATAGCACTTATAAAACCTGCATATAGGCTTTGCTGTCTTCTTTCCCTGTAGTAATCTTATTCTTCAGACAAGACTCTAAAATGTGTTTCAGACTTAGGTTGCGCACTTGTAATTATTTGTAATTTCGAAGCTTTCATCTCTGAGGGATTGCCAGCTGGGGAGGTTCCCACAGGCAGTGTTGAAGGAAAGATGAATGGAAATAGGAGGATCCAGAAAAGTTGTTTAGAACATATTTTAGAACATGTTTTAGAACATCCCTCAGGGAATTCTCTTGTTCACTCAGTCTTTTGGGCATCCCTGCTGCAAGACATTGCTTGAGAAAGGGGGACAATGAAGCACCTTAAGGACATTGTGTCTGTGAAAGCAGCTGTTGTTCGATGACCTCTCCGTCTCCAGTGCAAAATGTTCTGGTGTGCGAGGGTCGTAGTCAGCAGCTAACCGGCAAAATGCCGGATTTATTTGCAAAGACTGGTAATGGAAGTGCTGGTCTTGCAATCGCTGTTCTATGGTTAAGTAGGAGGGGGCTACTCTGAGGATATATGAATGAGTTAGACTTTCTAATGTCAAGTTTAGCCACATTTGTAAAAGGAAAGTCCAAGAGCCATTGAAACATTGCAGCAACTGCAATGCTTCTTTTAAGATATGGTGAATGCCCACAAGGGTAGAGAGTACTGAAGCTATAATAAATAATCCACTTGTTGGGTTTCATCACCACTGTAAATGGCAACTGGTCTAAATAACTTGAAGAGATTTAAGTGCAATTATTATATTGTTTGCTCCAGCAAAATGTGGGGTAATGCTGCTGCTTTAATGCTTTTCCTGCATATAGAAATTGCACCATTCCTTTCACCATGTCTGAGAGGTAGATTTCTGTCACGTTGAAGGGATTGCTATGAAATTTTTAATACAAATGCAGTGTGATTACATGTTCTCTTCTTTATTTGATGAAATTGCATATTCAACTCCCAAGTTGCAGACTGCTGCTATGCAAACCTTCTTTACCCCTTGTTAACTTCTCCGTCTGAGAATGGAGGGATTAAGTACATCTAGATCTTTTTCCATTGCTACTTCACTGTGTTTCTACTTCACTTGTAGACTTAAATGCAGTATGTATTTAAATAACAAGCAGAACGTTTGAAAGTGTGGTAGTGTTTTGTCAAAACCAGGTTCCTGTAGTCCTAGCTTTTCAGTATTTTTGCCTTGCACAATGTCTCTAACCTAGGCAGGTACCAAATATCCATACCCTTAAGTAATGCAGCTGTTTCTCCCATTTACAGTTTGAGATTGTTCAGCCTTGTTCTTGCTTTTGGAACTAATCAATGATACTGTCCCGAGGTGTCTTTAAGATGTAGGTGCACACTCTGGTGCTACTGTATATTCTCCTAATTCTGTTGGTCATAGTGTAGTTACATGTTTAAATGACTGCTTCCACTGAGAACTGGGGGTCCTAGGTAGTCAGCTGAAATGTATCTGTGCAGCATCAAACTGAGGAATAATGGGGCCTGTCTAGGCCGAGTTGTACCTAGTGAGGCTCTGATCTTTTTGCCTCCTTTTCATTCTAATAAATTGGTTCTGTGCTTATTCATTTTTAATACTTATTGAATGTTTTGTGGAAATATTTGGATAGCTAAAGCCCATATGAAAGTTATGTATCTTTCTTTTTAATAGCAAGTGCATTATGTTTTGGAAAGAATGAAAAATGAGAGACAAGATGGCATGTAAGTTCACAGCAAACTGTCTCATTTTTCTTCCCTGTCTGAACGTACTCTACCTCAACTTTGCCCACTCCAACCTCTTTCTGCTCTGTTAGAAGATCCATTCAGTTTCCACGCTTGTTGTAGGCCAAGTCCTTCTGCTTTTGTTTCAATGTCAAAAGCAGTGATATTTTTATACTCCACATCCCTGTCCACAAGAAACTCAGTTGTGTCTCCTCAGAGATGATAGCAGGTTCTGTCATTGCCATCAGAGAATAGCTAGAACTTGAAAAGATGAGCTTGGCTGAAGATGGGCAAGATGTTTAGCGTACGGCTGTTCTTTGGAACTGTACAAGTTTTCTCTGCTTCTAATACAGAAGAAGCTCTAATACAGAAGACTGTACAACACAATATTTTAGTGAAGAGGGGGAGCCAAATTACAGTATGTGTCCAGGCAGGAGGAATGCAGAAAGATAATTGGATACACTTTGTACAGCATATAATACAACAGTGTAGAATGGGGGATGGCTTTAGGAAAGTAATTTGAAAATACAAGTTTCATGATGACCATGTGCATGTTCCTGGCAGAATATTTTTTCCTGTTGCAAGGCAGCTTTTAAATAAAAAACAAACAAACAAAAAAAACCAACCACAAAACATTCCCCTCCTCTCCACCCGGATGAGCCAGTGGACTTTCTCTGCCTATTAACTCCTAGAATTTCTACTGCTTATCTATCTGCTGTTATCAGGATGCCATTAACTATCTGGTGACTGTTCTTGCCGTGTCAGATAGGAGGCAGCACACTGTAGGCAATACTGTTAAAATAAAACCGTGTTGTACTCAAATGACCAAATATTTTTTTTTGGAACAAGATGCTTAAGAGCTTGGTATATGCCAAAATGTTTTCTGTACACAGAATGTAAACCCACTTCAGAGCAAGTCCGGCACTGGAAGTGTTTGTATGTTCCAATTGTGCTGTTACACACACAGTTAATCTGAGATTATATTGGCAGTCTCATAAAACTGGTGCATACTTCAGATATTAGGTAAATGTCTCAAATAAGCAGATACCTTCCTGTAGTGTCAAGGATTTGCTAGTACGTTGTTCATGATTTTCCTGAGCTGGCTGAGGGATGGAGGAAACAAAAGGGAAAGAAACACTAACTTCAATGTATGTTGCCAGTGCTGCAGTTTTTTGGTATGGTGGTTGTAATTTAGTGCAGCCTAACTTGTACTTACTGCCAAAAGGCCTCAAAGTTATTTCCCTTACCAGATCTGAGTGGAACATACTTCCAAGACCCACTTCTCAGTATATTCTGTGTATCTGAAGAAGACATAAGAGAGTGTTTTGATTATTCTGTATCATGGAGAGAATTCACAACACTTTAGTGGAGTACAGAGCAGAAAAGGGGAAGGAAAGGATTCCACACTAGTTTTGGGTAGAGGATCTACCTGCATATGACAGGAAACATGCAGACTCACTCGTCATCAGTATGCTTAAAAATTATTTCCAGTAACAGAATATACACAATTTATGCTTTATCTGTGTTATACTCCTCTGAATGTTACTGCTTTATTGAAGAAATATACAAGCAAGGAATTTGTGAGCTTTTTAACATGCATCTAAATCTTTCCATATGATGATCATAAGTTGCACATGTCACTACAGAAGGGAAATTGTATATTAGACTTTTGCTTCTGTTTTATCAATTCTGGTAACTTTATATTTATCTTCAGTATTATTGATTGTTTTGAAATAAAGTTTGTACAATACCCAATAGAGTATTGTTTAATAATTAATATTGTGAATCTCTTTCTTACAGAAGTTTTGATGTTGGGCTGCATCGCTTTCTGGTCAGGTAAGTACAATTTTTAATATTTTTTAATGTTAAATATTTTAATAT
>JMFS01110109.1:0-29853 GCA_000699545.1 Podiceps cristatus
CTCCGGGAGATGATGAGGCTCCCAGGGCCAATCAGCAGTTGCAGCAGCAAGCTAAGAGACCCCGCTAGTCGTTATGGGGTGACCCAGCCGAGGGGCAGGCAGGACGGACAGACACATGCCTCGTTGGCCAAGGCAGTGCAGCTGGACCTTCTCTCCTTCCCCCATCCCTTCCTTTTTTTTTTTTTTCTTTTAATTTTGTCTCAGAAGCCACGATCCTTTAAAGATGTGCACGTCTCATTAGCTCTACCTTGACAATCATTACCATTCCTGCAAAGGCAGGAGGAGAGCTCAGCCCGAGCGTGGGGGAGTCCATTACCTTGTAGTTAAAGGGACATTGACAACTCTGGACTGCCCATGGTCTGACTCCCCCTTTGAAGCAGGGGCCCTCCCGCACACCGCTGTTCCCCCTCCTGTACCGAGCAATAATCCCCTGCTCAACGTGGGCGAGATGCAGACCTTGCGGTGGGGGGTGGTCCTGCACCCACCACCAGACACCCCTGGATGGGCTGTAGGAACAAGTCTATGCCCACAGTCCCTGGGGCAAGGGCCACTGAACACACAAACCTTCCCAACATGTTGCACAAGGCCTTCATGCAGCCACATCTCACTTCAGCAAATGCATTCTCCCAGGCTAGACCAAAAGACCCAAATCTAGCCATGACAGCAAGCAGTGAGCCCAAAATGTCCACAGCAGAAGCAGAAGCCACAGCACAGGCTGGGGTAAGGACCACCATGAGGGCCCTAGGACAAGGGCACAGCCCCCATGTACAAATGCCTGGTGTCACAACAGCAACGGGGCAGTGAGCTCTGCGCTCATGAACCAGCTCCAAAGTGCAATGTACCCTACACCTACGGGTCTGTCCATAGGTTTTCTGGCTCTGTAGGGTACAATATGGAACACCACACACCCAAGGGTGGAGGGGGATGAAAAAGGGTTCAAGTGGGTGAGTGTGCAGTGGGGTGATCCCAGGAAAGGACCTACTCGCTAAAGATGCTGGTCCAGCCAGTCCTGCTTTGCCCCATAGCTGGGAGCTGTTGCTCTGCCTGGCTGCCCTGAGCCTGCTTTGCCCCCCACAGCTTGGTAACGGGGACCTGACTCACGTTATGCAAGGGCAGGACCCCTCATTCTGGAGATTTCAGGGCAACAACCACAAAGAGACTTCTGAAGAAACATCCCCTTGCCTTTTCCCAGCCCCACCGGGCTTCGAAGCTCGGTTAAAGCCTCAGGAGGCAAACGCGGCAGGGTGCAGCCCTACAGGGACGATCCTGCTTCTTTGTGCCTTGCGGGACGGGAGCTCTGCTGCAGCCACGCTAACTCCCCGCTGCTCGCTGCAAAGCCACGGCAGGAGACAATAACGCGTGGCCACGGCTCCGAGCCATACTCCCAGGAAGGATCCTACCTCCACACAAGGCTGTCCAAGAACTTGACAGGACTCTGTTTGAAAAAGATGTTGAAAGAAATGATCTCTTTAAGTGCAATGGGAGATATTTGTCTCTGATTTACCCTTGGCTTTTTGCTCTGGTTCAGGTAGGAGCGGTGTGGGATGGCTGGCAGATCTGAGAGCATGGCACGCCCCAGCGGGCAAAGCGAGCAGTGCGGAGGAAGGCGCGAGTCAGTTTGGAGTGCTCCCCATTTATCAAACTCACGCAGCCCGCCAGCAGAGCGAGTCTTTCTATCATTACAGCTCTCAAAATCCGATTCATACCACTAATCCTGCCTTCATTCTCCCAGATTAATAACATCTCTTTCAACCTTCACAGTGTGATAAATAGACAAAGAGAGAACAAAAGGAGAAACAGAAGTGAGAGAAAGAGCCAGAGCAACTCCACATAATAAAGAGAACCAAGAAAGGGGAAAGCGAAAAAAAAAGGGAAAAGAAAAGGGAAAGAAAGGAGACGGTACACTTGACTCTGCCATTTACTTTAGCAGATTCTCCCCAAGAGCTCCCTGCGATCTTTAAAGAATGTAAAACATCGCTCAAAGGAAAGGCTCGTTAGCAACCCTGACCAGCCCGGGTTTGCTGGAAATCTTTTCACTTCCAGCCTCTGCTCAGGTCAGCGCTGAAAATGAGTTTGTTGGTTTCTCGTCCTGCTCCTCCCCAGACTCCTGCAGAGGCAAAGCCTCCAGCACACGCTTTCTCTCTCCTTTACTCAAACCAGCTTCTCAGAGGGAAACGGGGGGGGTCCTGGTCGGTGTCTGCTCCGGGGGTGACCCAGCAGCTCAGTGAGCCCGAGACATGCTGCCAGAGCAGCAGCACCCTCGGGCTGGCACAGCAAGGGCTGTCCCAGAAGCCAGGACCGTGTGTGGAGCTTGGGGATGAAGACCAAAACCATGACAGCGTCATAGCAGGTGTGGGGCCCCACGCCACCAGCCTGGCTGGAGGGCACCCACCAGGCCGGAGGAACGGGGAAGCCTGCGTGGACACAGCCGTACTGCAACAGGGGTGTCACAGCCCCGGCTCCCTGGCTGCACCTCTCTGCCTCCTGCCTTGTCCCCTGGCAGGAGCTCCCATCCCTGCCCATGCCGCACAGCCTGGACCCGCATTTGGCCACCCAAGTCCTGCTGGCGATCACGGAGGCCGGAGCCTGCCTGTATGCTCATGGAGCTCAGCTGTGCCTGCTCCAAGTGAAGGGGTGGCAGCCACGGGCCCCCCCTCCCCAGCACTCCCCTGCCCTGGTTTGTTTGGAAAACCTGAGCCCCAGGGACCCAGCCCTGGCCCCCAGCAAGCCTGTGCCACTGGCACCGGGGCACGTTGACGGAGACGTTTAGCCGTTTCCCACCCACAGCCTTCACCAGAGCTGTGCTGTTCAGCTTCTTCACTCTGCTACACTGTATTGAACACTCCATGCAATCTCCAAGTTATTTTAATAATTAAATGTTTATTGGCACATTTTTCCCACACTGCTCCCAGACTTGCCTGATGTTCTGTCCAGCGACTTCCCTTTGTTCAGTCCTTCCACAGGATGCATACCTGCAAAATGTTTCCTCTGCTCCCCCCACAACGAGCATCCCCCTTGCAGCCCATCCCCATGGCAGGTGCTGTGCACACCCACCCCCACCGCAGCAAGCCCAGACGAAGGGCTGGGGCAGGGCGCTGGATTTCTGGCCAGGACAGTGCTCTGTTAGGGCTCTGCATTCACAGCCCCCATGCAGAGGCTGGGCTAGGCTGTTTTTTTTTTCTCTCTCTTCTTTTACACTGTTCCATATTACTCCAGGCTTTGAAGTACAGAGAAAAGCAACACTCAATGTGCTGCTTTTTTTTTTTTTTTTTTTAAGCTACCTTTATCATAGCAAATCTTTTCCTTCTCCGCTGTGTCACTGGAGATAGGTATCAAGCAAAAAGAAAGTCTCCTCTTCTAACAATGGATTTCCCTTCCCTTCTGAACTTCAAATAGAAAACTCTTATCTACAGCCACAGTTGACCAGAAGAAGAAAAGAAAAGAAAACAGACATATGAACTGAACCCGAGATCTCTTTCTATTTACTCAAAAAGGCTGCACTGGGTTCTTCACGCGGAAATGCTCTGAACATGTTTATAGCACGTATTTACTCACTTCACTAGCTATCCCCCCACCATGGAAACCCACCCTTCCTCCAGAACAACTCCTCTGCTCCATGCACCCTCTGCAATCTTTTCTTTGCTTAGCAAGCTCCATGCACTTGGGCCATCCGGCGCAACAAAGCCTACACCTACAGCTGGGGACGGCAAGAGCTCTTCCAACTCAGCTAAGAATAACAGCAGCGATGCCCCGGCTCTCGAAAAACATCACTTCCGCATAGCACAAGTTCTTTAAGCGACAGGCCGGACTACAAGCCGGACCTTGCTGGCTGTTCTTGCACAACACGCCTTGCACAGCCCTGGCTGAGACCCGGCTGCTTCAGCCACCCATGACCTACCAGACGCACTCCCTGCGCAGCGCCCAGGCACCGCTGCTGGCACCCAGCAGCTCCTCTGCCTACTTTAAGATCTCCCTTTGAAACATCTCCCGGCCTTTGATGGAACCACTCTGGAGAAACATACAGACCCATGAAACAATTTCTCTTCCCCACATCAGTCCCTCGGTGCAGCCCTCTCTGACCCCGGCTTTCCTCCCCTCTAGCTGCTTGATCTCTGGAGAGGCACCGCCAGGTCCCAGCTGGGTTGAACACCTACCTCCTGGCACTCAATGAGGTCCAGCTGCTGCCAAACCACCCTCGCTCCCTGTCCAGCTTACATGAATTAAAATGTGAGTACTGTGCTTAACGGGGATTGCTTCTCCCAAAGTCACAGTGCCAGGTACTACTGCCTTCCCCACCTCCCAGGGTGTCCTGCTGGGTGACCTGTGCTTCTTGAACTGTTCTTGCTTTCAGCCGTGACAGACATGGTCACACAAACCTTGGGGAACCTGGACTCATGATCACAGAGCACCTCCTGGCCACAGCCACAGAGCTGCCATTCCTCCTTATCCTCTCTAACCCACCTTGAGTTCAGGCACAGATTTATTTGCACAGCTTGCTAGACAGACAAACTGTCCTCCCCACCACTTGTGGCACCATGGGCTCTGCCACACAGCTTCTGCCACGTGTTGTCCCCCAGCCTGCGAGGGGGACCCCAGCAGAAGAGACTCGCTGCTGGAACTGGAGCCAGAGTCCCAAATCAATCAGGGCAGAGAGGGCTGGAAACTTTCCAGATCATTTTCCATTAAAAATAAAAAGTCTCCTTAGTCAAAAGCCAAATCTCATTCTCATTAGGAGAATTTGGAGCTCCTGGCCAAAGGGAGGATGAACTCCCACCTGAGACACAGCCAGGAATCCTCCGCAGTTACACATGGGGCCAACGTGCAAGTCCAAGCTTTGCCCCATTTGGACCAGAGATAGTTTTGTTAAGTCCACCCAGCTCCAAAGCAGCCCTCAGCCAGGAGAGCCCAGCTTGCAGCCCCAGCTGTCCAGAAGGCTCTCCTGCAGTCCCTCATCGAGCTTTCCAGGCAGCAGCATCATTCCCTTCCTGTTAAACTGCACAAAAGCCCCCAGTGCTCTTCCCTCGGGGCAGTCCTGGTGTTGCAGAAGGCTCCTCCCTGTGGAGCTACAATGGGAAGATCCATCAGACAAAGCACCTTCTCTTCAAGCTGTCTGATGACAGATGTTCAGCCAACAGAGCGGTGGGATTGGTGGAGCACCGCAGAAGCACTTTATAATTCCTGTTCCTCTCCTCCTCTCTCAGCGTCTCCCGGGAGAGACATGATGATGGACGGTGACATAACTGACTGTTCCCAATCAAGGTAATGTAAGTAATGACAGCTGACGTGGTTCCTGGAACGTGCAGGCGCTGCTGGCCCGTGTGCCTTGCCTACTACTGCCAGAGTTTGTGGAAGGAGAGGAGACCGGAGCATGGAGGCCTGGCTTCAGGGACAGGGGAGGAAGAGCCCCAAGATGCAATGGCCGTCCCCAAGCCGCCTGCAAGTAACTCACTACATCACCCTGCAAAACAAGTGAGAGCCAAGAGGAGGTGGGCAGCACCTATCTCATGGAGCACACCCCTCCTGGGCTGTGTACAACGCCTGCCCCAGGCCTGGACACCACCATCTCTCTAGTGGCACCTGGGACTATAATGGCTCCGTTCCTTGGGAAGTGGCTTCCTGGGGTCTTGCCTGGCCCCTCAAGGTCCTGCTCTGGCCCTGCCCCTGCCCCCCATCCCCATCAGTGACTATCTGGAAACGAGAACATTAAGTCAATAACGTGGAGCTCACCCCCCTGTGCAGCTGGCGCACAGGTAGCACCACGTCATCTGAACCCAAGGTGAGGGGCTGCAGCAGCCCCACAATGCATGCACGGGTGTACAGAGACTCATGGAGGGAAAATACTGTGCGAGCTCATAGCCGCAGTCCTCTTCCAGAGCCTTGAAATTAGTAGACAAATTTAACATGCAGAGAAGCGACCGATTAATAACCCAGCATTGACTTAAGAAGACCTTGAATAATACATAGTGCTTGTACATGGAAGGGGAAAAAGTCAAGTTCTTCTGCTTGACAAGTGTATCCGCCTCCCAAGCACCGACACTCGACAAGAAACCTCCCTGCCAGCCAGCCACAGCTTTAAGCATCTCTTCAGAAACGCCTTTTGCCAAGATGAATGGCAAAACTTTGTGCCAAGTTAGACTGGCATTTGGACAGGTCCAAGTATGGTGTTGTTTTAAATGTAATTAGCGCTGCCTGGTAATAAAGTCCCTTTAAAGCTGCCAAGTAAAAGAGGTAGCTGAGCCCTTGCAGCCCACAACGATGGGCCATGAAGAAGCCCCGTGCTGGCCATGCCGACGGGTTGCCCCAGCCTCTCCTCCGCCCTGTCTGCACTGCAATCCTCCCGGCAGCTCGGCCGTGTCAGGGGAAAGTCAGACCCAAACAGACAAAAGATTGGCAGAAGCTCGTCTGCAGGCGCTGGGCTCCACTGCACGATGACGACAGCAGATCAAGCTATGAACGGACTATTCCCTTCCACAGCTTGATTTCGGCTTCTGTTGTTTAATGCTGGTTTCGGTGTGAGCTACTGAGCAGTGGTATCAGCGTCCCTGTGGGGTGCCGTCGATTTTGCTAAATAATGACGGCGGCAGAAAAAATTGCTCCCTTTTGGGAATATTCCAAACCAGAACTAGCAGAAAAATGGTGTTTAGCTTGACAACAGCCACTATTTTTGTATAGAGGCTACATATACCATGCCCACTGTGAGAGGGGTGGAGTGCTGCAGAGCCCCAGGGATTTGTATATCATCAGTGAAATACTGTGAATCTCAAACACTTTGTTTTGAGAGGAGGAGGAAGACTCTGAACGGCACCTCAGGGGGAGGCTCCCACCAGCCGGTCGCTCTGACTCTTCCGGCTGAGTGACCCTCGGGTGCAGCCAGCCCACGAGGATGCTGCATGGATTTAATGCCTGCAAAGCAATTTGAAAATGAAAGACTCGCAAACAAGCCTTGTGGCTGAAGCCCAGGAGCAGGAGAGATGAGATCTAATTTCTATTCCAAACTCTGATACAGACTCACAGGAAAATCTTCCAACTCACTCATGCCTCAGTATCCCCAGAATATTATCTACTGAGCGTTAGGAGCCTAAATTCATTCATGTCTTTAAAGAGCTTTAGCATCTACTGCCTGAAGACCAAAGGACCATCACTATACAAAACATGAGCTGTGTACAACATAAGGTCAGAAGGTATTTAAAAAAGCAGCCACCCAGTGCAAAACAGAGGGACAAGATTTGAGCAGGAAACAGGATTTGCCTTCTTCAGATGTAAATGAGTGCCAGCTAGCAGCAGAGCTCCAAAGACACACATTTTAGCACTGAAAAGTGTTTCTACAAAGGGGACCAAAAAAATAATGTGACAGACAGACTCAATCCTGAGCTTGATTTCCAGAGCAATAAGCGCAGAAACTGAGCCCAAAGAAAAGTTCTGTATTAGCAACCAAATCCAATCATTCTGATAATAAAGAAGAGACATCCAGACCCGTGCAGAACTATTTCTGGAGAGAAGTTTGTCTCCCCAGCTCTTTCACACCCTGCAGTGGCTCCATGGAAGAATACTTAAGAAGTTGCAAGTTTGGTCATAATGTGTAAAAAGCCCCTGAAATGCGACATCATTTACTCTTCTGTGGCATTGCTCAGCAGAGCTAATAAATCTTGCATGAGCAGAGCTGATTCTAATTTTCTAATATGAAAAGGCATTTGGATTGAGAGAGAGGGGAAGATAAAAGTGATTGAATCTCCAATAGCCCAGCGTCAGTGACAAGAAACATCCTGCTACGGACCCCAAGGAAGAATGGCTCCCCCTCCTCCCCGAACCACAGGCACACTCACCCGCTCGCACATCCAATTCTCCCTGCTTTCTGCTCGCCACGTCTCAGTCTCCCCTATTGACAGGACGTGGTTTTAAACACAGTTACACAAGTTATCATTTCTGCCTTTTGATCAATCTGAATTTTCAGGACAATTACCCTCTTAATCAATGATTGCTATCAGCAGCCCCTTGGATTCTTCACCAAGGCAATCGTGCCGCCGGGGCAGACGGCGTGTGCATATGCAATGAAGCTGTGGGGAGGCGCAAGTCCATCTTCCCCTGACGTAGTCGTCGGCTGAAAGGGTGGAGAGCTGTGAAGGCCACTTCAAGGAACACCTGACGTAAAAAATAAGCGGAGGGAATTAAAAGGGATGTGCGAGGTATCTGTGGCACAGATGGGCTGGGGGGACCAGGAACCTGCTGAAAACATCGTCGAGTTGAAAAAGAAACCAACTAAAATGACAGATTTACCATCCACCAAACCCATATATTTAAGAACTATCTATAGCCAGCACTAACTGCTCCTGAGGAGGCTAATAAAGTCCGTTTCCAATTAGAGACAAACTATTAGAAGAAGGAAAGGCAGAGAGGCAGCTCTTAACAACCTCTAAAGATGTGGGGTTTGGATTTGGGGTTTTCTGTATTTTTTTTCCATCGGAAATTTTTTAGTATCACCAAAACGCCCCTAGCATTTACACACACAAAGCAAGCCTCCCGCTGCTCTTCCCTGGCAGGAGTATGTGTTTCGGTAATTGATGTTCGCATAGAACCTCAACTCTTGGAGGCTGTGGCTCCTCCGAAGCACCTCTCACCACTGCAGAAACACGGTCCCAGGTATTTAGGCACCACAAGAAATCCCAAAGCCGTCGAAGCCCAACTGTGGGTTGGCTGGGGGAACAAGGCTTAGCATCCCTGCTCGTGCGAGAGCATGACCAGGCCGTTGGCAGGTTCGTGCTGCTTGGAGTGTTTTCAGCACTCCAGTCCAGGCTGGGCGAAAGAGGGCGTGGCTCCCACCTGCACATTGCTCTGCGCTTCTTCCTCAACTACCTTACGGGCTTCTCCTGGTCATGGGACGCCCTGAGACATCATTCTGTCCAAAAAAATAGCTCGGCCGGACCCAGGCACCATTGTGTCTTTCTGAACAGCTCCTGCAGGCAGAGAGGCTGCGTCTTCTCCCAGGCTTGGAAAGCACCCAGCAGCTCTCGGGGGCTGTGTCGGCAGGAGGGAGCTCCTGGATCCGGAGGGCAGCGAGGAAATGCCGCCGGAAAGCTGCCAGGCTCCCACAGGGGAAGGTGGTACGGTGGCAGCATGACGGCTTCACCGCCTTGACCATCGGATCAAGCTGGCGGTAGGCAGCAGAGGCAGCACCAGGTGAGGCTGGCGGGCCAGCTGCCTTCACAGGCTGCTGGCTGGAGAAGCTCTCCGAAAGGCACAGTATTTCACTAGCTATTTTACATGGAGAATTGCCGATCAAAGATATCCCCACTGTGTACTCCAGAGCAATAAAAATAAAAAAAAACCCACAAGAAGAATTCTTTAGGCGGGTAATGGGCATTTTATTCCTTTTTATGACACTAAACATAGGCAGCTGGCATAATTACACCACAATAAAGGCATAATGTGCACCTAGCAGAACAAACTCATACTTTTGATAATTAGGCAGAGCAAACAGAGTCTGGGATTCAGTCACGTGGCTTCACTGTCTCCTGGATCTGCCGGAGCCCACGTCCCTGCAGCACGTCAGCCCATTCTCACAGCTGGATTTAGCCGGGCCCCATGGGGAAGGCTGAGCCAGCAGAGCATCACCAGAGCTCTCCTGCACCGTGAGGAACGGCCGTGCAGCTCCACTGCTCAGAGCAGAGCGCAAGGCAGGGAGGTGCAGGATGGGTCCACGTGCAGCTCCCGAGAGGCAGCTGGAGATGGTGCACTGCAGAGCACTGATGGAAGATGTCAGTCACCTCCCGATCGGCACCAGGGATGGATCTGGGAGCTGCGAGGGCACGTGTGAACTCTGCAACTTGAGCTTAAAGACTGACCCCATAGACAAGGCTGCAGTAGAACCAACTCCCTGTGGCCAAGTCATACACGGTGCAGCTGCAAAGGGAGACCCAAACCACAGGAGAGATGCGGAGCTTTTTGGGGTTTGGCAGCTCTGCTGAGGCCAGCTCCAAGGAACTGGAAAGGCTGGGCAGAGGCATGAGGACAGCCCTCCACAGAAAAGACCTTGGCCAAATGCAGTCAGTGGGATAACGTCCAGAGGGAAGTTGGCCCCTTTGCCAAAAAGCAAGGACCGAAGGGAATATCCCAGGGAGGCCCTCACCTATGGAAAGAGCCAGCTTGGACCTGTTGGAGACAAGCAATTAGGTCTTTGAAGACTTTGTGCTCCCATTAGACCTGGTGGCCCTGCTACCCTTCAGACCTGTCTCCTCCAAAACACACAGGCAGCAAGCACACTCCTCTGGCAGCTGCAGGCACCCACAGAGGACAGATCTTCCCTGAGCGCAGAGCACGGCCAAGAAGGAGATCCTAAATGATCTCTAAAATATTAATAGTATCAATCAGAGCCAGACTGACAGAGGTTACAACACTGGGAGAGTGCAGAGAGAAGCCCTTCCTGAAGCTGGCACAAGGCTATACACTAAATATCCAGTTTGTTTAAAAACACATCTGCAGGATGCATACAGGAGCAGTGCTGGCAGAATGGCATGCTGAGGTTTCACCTCCACGCCGCTGAAACCTGCTGGGATAATAGTATCAATCAGAGCCAGACTGACAGAGGTTACAACACTGGGAGAGTGCAGAGAGAAGCCCTTCCTGAAGCTGGCACAAGGCTATACACTAAATATCCAGTTTGTTTAAAAACACATCTGCAGGATGCATACAGGAGCAGTGCTGGCAGAATGGCATGCTGAGGTTTCACCTCCACGCCGCTGAAACCTGCTGGGAATGCCGAATAGAAGTTGGTGGCTTTAAGGCATATTGAGTGCGATGCAGAAATACTAGAGCATCTTGGATCAAAGAAATGTGAGGGAGGTGGAGCTGATCCACCAGCCATGAGTGAGACCTGCATATTCACCGGTGGATAGGATGCTCAAGAAAATGCCAAACATCATTATGAGTTTTTTTTCAACATGAGATTCAACATGAGAAAGGGAAGATGGATGTTATCAGCAAATAGAAGCATCTTGCCTCCATACCTACTGACACCCAGAAGGGCACTGCTGAGAACCGGACAGGTACTGAGCAAGTTTGAGAAGGCTGCAGTGCAACAATCCAGACCATGGCTTCAGGATGGCCACTTGATCATGAGCTATGATGCTCTACAGAGCCAGCAGCAACATTCATGTCAGAGCACCCAAGGAGAAGATGGTCCCGGTCTGTAGGAGACAGTGCCCAGGCAACTGGGAAAACCAGCCGCTGTGAGATAGCCTCTGGCAAGGCTCACGCTTCGGGGTGGTCAGAGCTGCCCTCCCCAGCAGGCCGCAAAATAGAAGTTTATGCCTTGATCAGGGCAAAAGATGGGCTGTTTCCTAAACAAAAGCAGGCTGTATCTGCAGACTTTCCAGCCAGCTCTTAGCAAGCCACTGTGATAGATCTGATCCGTGGGCTGCAGGCAAAGAGCTCAAGCAAGGAAAGCTGCAAGTGGAGAGAGCCAAAGGCAGGATGGAGCCAAAAGAGCCGTGCCAGCGCAGGGGATGGGCAGCGGGAGATTTTTAATCCCAACTCTGAAATCAACTTGCTTAGTAGCCTTGGGGTTCTGAGAGATTTAATTAATTAATTTAATGAGTGTGAAGCACTGTAAGTTATTAATATACAAATGCTACTACAGTATCTCCTATCTCCCAGTCCAGCATCTCTTGTTGCTTTATATTGAGCCTGTGAGAAGCAAAAGCCAAGCCATGGTATGCCTCTGTGCAATGGGGCAGAGGCCGCACACCCACACTTTCCCAGCCAAGACAGCAGTAGCAAAGTCTCATCCTTTTCAGCAGAATAGTGCATCACGCTCAGCACAGAGCAACAGGAACACATCATATGAGAAAAGCTCTTTCCACTTACTGCCAAGCTGTTTGCTACCATAAAACCAGCCTGCTGATGATGGTAGAGGTGGTAGTCAGTCACTCTCCCTGTTGTAGCCATTCTGGCTTGGTAGGCCAACGAGGACTAAACCAGTTAATGTTTCAATCCCCAAGGCTAGAAAATCTGATTAACCTCTCATACCTCCCTGGAAAACTACACAGGGCTGTTCTCATGCTCCTACATGGAGACCTTGTCTTTCAAATGCAGAGAAAAGAGGACACAGCTCCTTTCCCAGGACCTTGGCAGCTGTGCTGGTATCCATGTGAAGCTCCACCTGAAGGGCTGGGATGCAGGGATGCTCTGCCCCTTGCCTGACCCATGCCACTCTGGGAAAGGCCACCTTTCACACATTGTGCCTTCAGCTCCCAGCTCCTCCTGGCCTGGAATGCAGCACACGTTGCGGGATTATTGTAAAACATGCCCTGCCTCTAATCCCTTCTCCTCCTGCCTTGCTCTGGTATTGACTGCACGGAGCTGTGTCAGGCTCAGGGTCAGGCTCTCGCCTCTTCCAATACCAGGGCACGCAGAAGGCTCCAGTCTCTCCGTCTGACCGCAGTATGCATGAGACATGGGAAAACACGGGCTGCCCCGCACCTTCGTGTAAGCAGGCATGGGAGGCTGGAGGCCTCCAGCTTCTGGCCACAGCGCCGGTGCCCCACAGGCACAGCCACGGTCCTGCGTGCAGGTGAAGTGTCAGACCTGTGCCAGACAGACAGCTGCTCGCTGCAAGATCAAGGGCCTAATTCTGACCATCCTTATGGTTTCCCTGGTTTGCTCCTGGGGTGCCACACACGTTATGGGGCAAGCCTAGACGCAAGCGCATGGCACGTCAGCCGTGCTGCTGTCACGCTGTACACACCATTACCCCCAGCTGCAGCAAGCATCCAGCTGACAGGTCCCAATCACACCATGACCAGCCCTGCAGCAACTCACTCCCACTGTGGGGACCATCAGGCCACTACAGCCTGCACAACCTTGATATTGCAGGAAGATTTCTCATCAGGAACACAAGTTGCTTAGATATCATTGTGGGTTATTTTCCTTGCTTGCAAATGCTCTTTCTAAAACTTTCTCTTTGGCACCTACAGCACGCTGCCCCATAAACAGGCAGGACCAGGAGAGCCAGAGCAGCTCCTTCCTCAACCTGCAAGCAGCAACCAGACTCATGGTGCAAAGGTCTGAGCAGTATGCTTAACCTCAGCAGCAGTGCACACACAGCCAGATGGGAACCAGGAGGCTCCTTGGTGCAGGGGACAGATGTTCAAAACCCCCAGCAAGGGGAGCGCAGACACAGCGAGGTGCAGCTGAGCAATATGGCGCTCAGCAGGAAGAGCAGCAGGAAAACTGCCTTTTGCCTGCAGGCTATGGTGACCTGCATGTAGAAGAACCACAAATACCAACCTGCCTCCAACCACTTGCATCGACAAGGATGCTTTCAGTAAAGCAACCACTGTAGTGCACTTACCAAACTGCTGCTTACAATTTTATCTAGAAGGCAGAGCTTTTGCACTGGTTAAAAAAAGCACAAAAGCAACAAATTCTATTCTCTGCTTTGTCCGGTACCTGCAGGCTGCATGAGGCCAAGTAAGATAACTGTGATCCTCAGTTCCTCTTGAACCACCACCTTCCTGCCTTATCCAAGAGCCTCTGCACCATGTGTGGCACCAGGAGGTCCTGGTCCTTGCTGGAACCTGAAGATGCTGCCAAATAACGAAGACTGCCTTGGGATTTCCCCAGTACGAAGACCCAGATCTGGGCAGACAGCATCAGGAGAGGAGCGGAGACTGTACACAGCACACAAGGGAACCACCCCTTCTTTCCCTGATCAGATACTCCGAGTTTCAGCGACGTGTCCCAGGGAAAGCAAACAGTCTGTGTCTGAGTCCAAGGGCGTAGGAATGCCACAGCAGACAGAGTAGGAAGGGAGTAGTGATGACCCACACTGTCTGCTTCAAGGCAGGACCAGCTCCACCTACCTAAACCATCCCCAACATATTATTCTAAACTCTGCAAATCTCAAGAGCTAAAGGTCCCGCATCCCTGCCCTCATCCACAGAAACTGTTTACCGATCTCATTGCAGCAAGCAAGGAAATGACCAAGAGCCGTCCACCACAACCACCCAGAATAAACTTTTACCTTCCTCTGAGAACTTTTATTCCTCAAAAAATAATTTCTGCTTGTCTTCTCTAAGCTGAACATCCCAGATCCCTCTATCTTCCCCTAGAGGTCACATCTTCCAGCTCTCTGACCCTTCTTCTGTTCCCTTTTGGGCCTTCTCCATGTGTGCCAGGGTCTCCCCGAGTGCAGTATGCAAAACTGGCTTGTTCCAAAGGCTAAAATGAGGCTCCAAGCACCTTGTCTAGGAAAACAGCTGCGATTTTACACTTTAATATGTATTAGCAAAAGAGAGTGTAGGAGAAACTCTGATAGCGAAGAAGTTAATCTCACTGCGAGATGCTGTGTGATGAACACATGCTAAAACACATGCAGGATAGCTACGGGAAGGAAGGACGGAAGGACATTGCAGGAAGAGCTTGCTGTTAACAGGACCCAAATACTGATGTGTCCCCTTCCCACTGGTGTAGTTCTAAATGGCTTCCAAGCAACAGGACCTTGTCGGAGGTTGTCTTTACCCACCGAGCAGAGTCTAAACAACAGTGAGAGAGGAACAGGCTGCTTGTGCCCAGCCCACAGCCTTCTGCTTGGCATGAGTCTGGCAGTGCGAAGGGTGCTCTTTCATACATTTGTGTATTTTATGGCCAAAAGGAATCACTAAACTAATGTGCTATTTTGCAAGCCAGGAAACTAAGCTACTTTCTAGGGAACCAAGATCAAGAACTTACATTAACCCTCCGATGATCACGTCTTTCCTGTCTGCTCCCCAAACAGTTCATACAGACATATGCTCCACAGAAAACTGCTCCTGTGCTTTCAGGATGCAATAAAAAATCACCAACAAAAGTCAAAGGAGAGGGAAATACACAAAACCATTTGATTTACGCAAAGATGGACACTGCTGTTTTCTGCCCTCCTGGGATGGGCATGTATGTTACCGCTCAAGTCATTCAAAACCAGTGAAGCCTCCAGGCTGCATCAAGAGCCCCTCTCAGCTGTAGCAAGACCAGCTCCTGAGACTGCAAGAAAAGGAAATGAAACGCAAGGCTGGGATCATTACTTTGAAACCATAAGCTCGTGCCACTGAGCCAAAGCCTGTTATATCGACATGGGCTTGCATCATCCCAGCAGCAGAGATCATTCTCCATCTCCGCTTGCTCAGCTCCCCTCCTCCCGGGACAACTGAGGGCACGATACTCCGCAATGCTCTGCGAAGTCTAGCTACAGAAAAACTCCCAATGCCTCACCCAGCAGGTTAAAGTTGAGCTACTGCAAAGCGAAAAGCACCCTGCTGACTGCTCCACCACGCTTGGGAAGCTGCCGGCAAAGCACGAAGTGCCACTTGCAGAGGAGTAAACAGCAAAATTTCCTTTCCTGGGACAGAGTGTGTTGCTTCTTAAAGCCTCCAGTATTTAAAAGACACTGAACTTGCACCTAACTCTCACATGGGATGCTCCTACTCTGTGTCTCCAGTCACCAGCCTGGGCAGCAGCTCCAAGGGAGGGAGACAAACCTGCCCACCAGTGAGTCCCAGGCTGAGAAGGGGAAAGCAGAGCCCTGAACTCTGGCCATGCAGCCCACACGTCGTGCCCCTGTTTCCTTTGTTTTATGCGAAGGTGGGTACCAAAACCAACCCCAATGGTTACTGTGTTATGTGAGCTCTCTACCTTAGTGCTTATTGCAAGCCTGCATCAAGAATCCCTCAGTCCATCTGGTTATAGCTTCTAGGGAAACTGAGGCAAAGCAGCCTGATGCATCAACCCATCCTGTATCCCCCTCTAATGAGACCAGGAGGAGGAAAGGGAAAAGACTGCCAAGAACTTGCAGACACTGACCCTCTCTTCCCAGCACAACCCCCTTGCTTGTTGGTTTTCCTTAGAAATGTGTTTTTACTCTGCATTTCTTGTTAAATAAGAAAGGGAGGACAGGTTCCCCTGCAGCGGGACAGGGAGGGCTGCTCCTTTAAGGCCTCTTCTGGATGCCCTTTCCCTTTGAGATGACTACCCTGACTCCCTCCTCATCTCCCTCCTTTTGATTTAAGAGTTCCTCTCCTGGCCCTGACAGTAAGGTATTTCTGTCCCACAGATTATAACTCACTCTGGGCTATTATTCAACTCCCAAGCCCTGGCCCTGCTGCATTTAGTCCAAACATAATATCCTTCATGCATATATTATCTGTCTCCCTATTATCTGGAATCATTTCGGAATTAAATTTCAGTCCTGCAATATTGGCTTGAAGAGCGGCTCGCTTTATGGGCTAGTCAAAGGTTAGAATACCAATCAAAATAACACTGCCGATGCAGAGAGACATTTTAATATTCCAAAACCCGGTAATTGTAAAAGGACATAATATTTTTTCCCTGATTACCCCAAAGGCAACACATGTTAACAAGGCGAGGGAGAGAGTGAAAGAAATTTCAGAGTTCAGACAGCTGCACGACAGATTTAAAGGAGAAGTCGTGGACGGCTGCCGCGCACCAGCCCCCAGAGCAGGAGGGGTCCCCTGCCCGTGCCAGCGGTGCCGCGCTCCCCGGGATGCCGCCCCCTCCGTCCCCAGCCCTGTGGCATTTGTGCCACCCGCGCTCCCCCAAGTCAGCAGCCTTTGAGGGTGCTCTCACCGCAAGGGAAGGGAGCAGCCAGAGTACGCCGCGACGGACAGTCGAAGATTATCACGGCAGAAGAAACCGCTGCGATCAGCTGGCCTGACCTGCACAGGCCACGAGGCTGCCCCAAATTAATTCCTGCTTGAACTAGAGCTGATCTTTTTAGGAAAAATCCTTCCCTCCTGAGCTGGAGAATCCACCACAGCCCTCGGTAAGTTGTTCCACGGTTAATTACCCTCACTGTAAAAATCTGCACCTGAATTACCTTGCTTTGGCTTCCAGGCACTGGAACTGCTTATGCTTTTGTCTGCTAGACTGAAGGAGCCTCTTACCACGTTTTGGCTCTCCCTTTGGATACTTAGCGACTACAGCCAAATCTCGTTACCCTTCTCTCCAGTACCCTAAATGGCTCCCAGGGTCTTTCCTGCATGGCGGGTGTTCCCATGGGTCCTGCAGTTCTTGAGTGTTCCCATGGGTCCTGCAGTTCTCGTCCAGCCTTCAAGTTTCCAGAATCCTTTCTGATGCAGAGATGGGACCCAGCATCCTGCACTGGTCAAACCAGTCCCAAAGAAAGAGATGATCCCACCCCTCTGCTCCTACTTACCATTGCTGGTTTGTAAATCTAACAGCAGCCGCTTCCTGGATGCAGTATCTGCACACTTTATCGAAAATGATTTTTATGTTTTCTTTCCAGGCATTGATAAAAGTGTTAAATACAAGAGGTCTGAGAAATAGATCCCTGTGGGACCCCACTAGGAAGACATGTGCTCCATGATGATTATCCATTTACAATTAAATGCTAGGAGCTGTCAGTTTGCTCGTTCTTAATCAATGTAATGTGTGCCATGTTGATTTTGTATCACTCTTGTTTCTTAATCAAAATGTCATAAGGTACCAAGTCAAATGCCTTCCAGAAGTATATTACATTGACATGGTTACCTTTATCAACCAAACATGTAGTCTCATAAAAAAAATATCAAGTTAGTTTGAAAAAGATCTAGTTTCCATAAATCCACATTGATTGGCATTATATTACCCTCTTTTCATTCTTTATTAATCAACTATGATATCTGGCTTTTCATTACTTTGCCCAGAATTAATGTCAAGCTGATAGGGCTATAATTACTTCATCGGTCATCCCATTTGCCCTTCTAAATTACTGGTACAACACTAGCTTTCTTCCAGTCCTCTAGAACTTCCCCCATGTTCAAAGACTTATTAACAGTCCAGGGCTTCTCAGCCAGCTCCTTAAAACTCCTGCAAACCAGCTACACAAAATGTCAACCAAAAACCACCACTTAACTTTATCAGAAAAATATGGTGTAACAGCAAACCTCTTGCTCAGTGATACAGCATCCTCTGCCTTTCTGTAAAAGCAGAGCAAAGTATTTATTAAACACAGACATTTTGCTGTTATAAGCCATTCTTTCCATTTCCTATGAACCAATTGCACACTTTCCTAATCTCCATGGAAAAGACACTCTTACTTCCCTTAACCCTGGAGTCACGCTTCTCCTCGTGTTTCCTTCCACAACCTCTCCCGTTCCTGCCTCTGAGAGAGACCTTCCAAAGCCATGAGCTCCACAGCCCGGGGTGAGGACCCAGGAAAGCACAGCTCGCACTGAAGGAAGGTGTGACAGGGTCTCAGAGCACTCACCCATGCTGCAAACCAGCAAAGCACTGAGCACTGCGGGTGTATGAGCAGCTCTTCGCAGTTAAGTGGCAACATCTATTCACGTGCTTGATGCTTTGGCCATGAAGCGCTCTGCCCGAGAAGTCCTCCTCTGTCACTTCTAACCTTACCAGGCATTTTATATTCCCTATAACCAATAACTCAATAAACAGGCAACTGATATTAATCACAGTAAGTCCTCAAGAAGTTAGACCTCACAAAAGCAACTTCCAGGCACATGGGCCAAAAAGTAAACCATTTCGCAGTTGCACCCATTTCAACATTCATTACCCAAAGCAGTCGAGACACTTCAGCACCAAGTGAGAAGCACTCAGAGCTCCTCCTCCCACCCCAGGCAGAGGAATTGTTAATTCAGAGGAGAGACAAAAAGCTGTTAGCAAATCTTTGTTTGTTTTAAGATGTGTTTATTCCTAGTTGCCAAATATTAACAAAAACATCCTATTACATGCTTCCTCTGTCAGATTTCACAAAGTGAGTAGGTGACCTTAAAACATTTGTGCATGTGTATTAACAGTTTGCTTCCAGCTACCAGTATCTACAGATCAATAAAGGCTGGGCCTGGAAAAGGGCAGCTCTGCACACAGCCATGTCACCCCAGCACGGTCACGCTGTACTCCCCAAGGCTCCGTCAACTCTTTCATGATGCCCAGTGAAGGAAAGCTGCATTCCTCCACACACATCATTCAATCCTTGGCTTTCATAAAAACTCTCCTGGACTTCAGGAGGATGTCAAACTAGGACCAGTTTTCTGTCACTTCTAAAGCAACCTCTATTAATGTATCTAAAGACATGCTGCCCTCTGTGAACAGAAATCAAAGACGGTCAAACATGCCAGGACAACTGTCCTGAGAAAGGGGCAACTCTGTGATGACTATGAAGACTGTATTTTTTAAAAAAATAATAAAATATCATTTGAAAAACAAAGAATAAACCAAACCTTTAGTGATTACATAAAACACTCATCTTTTAACCGCTTAACACCCAGAGAAGAAATGGAAGATCAGGATAGTGTATACAGTGTTAAAAACAGCTTCCACAATCCAATTCTTTGTTCCAGCCCTCCGACAAGTGATGCTACACTGGAAGAGAGGCAATGAAGCAAGAGTATGGCAGAGGTCTCCAGCCAAGAATAACATAAGGGAGAAGAACTGGAAACACTTATTTGCTCTTCCACCCAATGCAAGACCTAGGCACAAGAGAATAATCTGACAGTAGGTTTAAAAGAAACAAAAGGACCTGCATCTTCACACAACCTATGAATAAACAGAGTATAATTAATGTATAATTAAACGGCAAAACTCATTGCTGCAGGATGCTGTAGAAACTGAAAGCACGAGCAGATTCAGAAAAGGATGTACAAGTTTCTGGTAGACAGATGTGGTAAAAACAGTGGGTGCTAGACATAGTGGTCTGGAGCCACCAGCTTTCAACCTTGGAGACAATTGCTGGGAACCAGAGAAAGCTGACTTGAATCATGGTCTCCTTGTTACACCTGCAAGCATCAGCTACTGGCCTCAGCATGGTAAGATCTGGGTTAGACCTTTGGTCTGGCCGTTTTGACATTCTCATCATCCTTGTAATGTTTTTCTTGCACAAGCCAATTGTAAGAAAACCTAGCTTCACTGCCCTTCTTCCACCTCCTCCCTCCATCAAACCACTCTCCCCACTGTGACAGGCTCCCAGCTTGGCGGTACTGGCACTCCTGCCGCCCACCGCGCTTCCCATTCCCAGGCTCCTGGCCACCCTGCGATTGCAGGCACCGTGTCCTCAGCCTAACACAGCACTGGTTCCTTCCCCGCAGGGTGAGGATCCATCATGGGACCAACCATGCTGCTAACTCAAGCAGAACCTAGAATGACAAAACACAGAGGCACCCAAAAGAGCAAGGGGAGCACGAACGAGAGCTGATCCTCGTGTCACAATAAGCAGTAATGGATTTATGCAGGCCACCTGAGGATACTCTTGGGTAGCAGCTTGGTTGCAGCTTTTGAGCTGCAGCAGCTTTCCTTTACACATAAATCTTGACCCATAACCTCCTGCTTTCTGTCTGTATTTCTCCACTGGTGCCCCTCGCTCCTGACACGAAGCACTCTGCTGTTTACATCCTGAGCATCCAGCTCCAACGATGTAGCTCAGGTTCTGCACCTCAGTCTCAACCCACAGGGATCAACATGACAGGCACATAAGGAGAACTGGCAGACGGGAAGGTGGCTCTCTATCGAGATGGTTTAGGGGGATACTGAAATGTTGCAGCATTCAAAGAAAGCCTCCTCTGCTTTCTGCTGCCCTCCCACAAGGCTGAGCTAATCGAAGAGAAGAACATGATAAACTCTCTGCCCCAAGTCAGCTCTACACTGACAGTTCACCAGAGATACAAGATCGCTCAGTGACATTAAAAATGTCAGCAAACACCGATCAGGCTTGACGGAAGGGATGCATTAGCAGGCTGGGGGGGCATAGGGCAAGGTAAAACTTCAGCAAATGCGGTCAAGTACAGAGGCAGCTTTTCTCCTTTTGTCCTCCACAGAAGGCTTTTTCACAGAGCCCAAGACACTGTGGCCACCATCACAGCAGTCAGGTGTGGAGCTCACCACCACCTGCATGGCCAGATCAATCCACAAAGGTTTCCTGGGACAACACGAGCGTGGCAGCTAGCGGGGGCTGATTCCCATTTTCAGCTTGCCCGAGAGGCAAGTCTTGGATACTCTGAAAGAGGCCCGGAGGCACAGGGTGCTCACCTCAGCTGCCCCCGCAGCACAGAAGTGACAAGGGAAGGAGTTTATTGGAGAATGAACCCCGGGAAAGACCGTCTCACCACCTCGGGAAGAGGGACTGCTGAGCTCTCGAGCATCCCACGCTTTGGCAGAGGCAGCACAGACAAGGGCTGTTTCTTCAGGTGATACAGGATGGAGACAAAGAGAAGCTGAAGCCATCGGTGCACGGGCAGAGGGAATGTGGAGCATACATTGCTGCTACCACAGTACACACAGGTACATAAAGACATTTGCCTCATGCACACACCTTTCCGTACGTAATCCCACGCTTTTGCATCGCCTTGTATTTGCAGCAGCAGTCCCCTAACTCAGTAGGGTCCTCTTGGTATCACTGCTCGCAAGCAGAGACCCAAAGGGCAGACAGCAGATGCAGGTGGGGCCATCCTGCAGGAAACTGCTCTCCGTCGCACACGCCATTTGCACTCACACAAACTGTTTTCTCAACATCTGAAACATCCAAGACTCTGCATTATCCATGACCTAGAAAGTAGCAGTTTTCCACCACCCCCTCCCCAACACCTTCACTTCATGAATCAGGTTAGAAGCAGACTCAGCCTAGGAGGTATTTCTAAGTCAGGAACATGCCAGGGGGAGAGGAAAAGCAGCCACCTGAGCTAAGCAGGGAAGAGCAGGGGGGCTAGATACCCATCCAACCTTATTTGTCTTACACTGGGAGCTCACTCAAAAGAGACTGAGGTCCCATTGGGTCATGCTGCTTGGCCAGAATTACTTATCTAGGCTGGAAACCCTCTCTCGTGCCCCACAGGCACCACAGAGAGCAAGGCAGTGAGCAGCATGGAAAGATCCTCACCCTGGGGCAAGAGCAAGCCCCAGGTGAGGCAGCCCTTTAGCCCCAGGCCAGGCCGGTCCCTGCTCTCCGCCTCAGCCTGGCTCACTTCCCAGAGAGGCGCAGGCACCCTGGAACCACCCTGTGTGTCACAGGGCATCAGATACTAAAAAAAAATGCTATTTTTAAGGGATTAGAGGGGTTGGAGGAAGATGAACATTTCTCCCACACATCCCCTCCCCACATGACCTGAAGGAGACTGAAGCTTTACCTTCTGAGTAACAAATCTGCAGAGGGGGACAACGCCAATCCATGTGCCCCCATCCCACATGCACAGCCTGCGACCCCTTCAGAGCTGGGCAGGGGAACACTTCCCTGCAACAGCTTCCCTCCTCCTCCTGCCTTCAGCACTGGGCTTGGTACTTCACGGATGCTCATCAACCCTCAACTTACTATCACAGTATTTGCTGAAGCACAACACATGAACACCCATCTTGAAGGACAGCCAGTTGCCTGGATGTCCACATTAGAATGAATCCCAGCTCCTAACACGCTAAATCCAGGAGCCTCAAATTATCGGAAAGAGCCGTAAGTCATTCACCCTGAGGCCCAGAGGAGGAGCACAGCTGGATCAACCTACTTCTTAGTGAACACCACGGTACAAGGGGATTCTCTCTTTTTTTTTTTTTTTTTTTTTTAATATTATTATTCTGCAGCCATCAACCTGCTGGTTATATAGCTGCTATCCATTCACCGGAAGTTTAGTGAACTTCAAATGGCGATCATTAATGGTCACTGAACTGCAGAATGCCCCAATGTGCTTTCAGATTTCATTTACCAAGGACCAGCAATCAGCCAAAAGATTTGCTCTGACAGCAGGGAAATACAAGACCCTTTGACAAGTTCAGCCGGGAATGTGCTGCCAGCATCCCTTGTTAAGTTCATGTCCTACCCTATTTGACGGAACAGATCATGCAAATTGTCCTTCTGCGGCCGCTCAGCCTGTCACTCATGCTTCCATTTAAAACAATAAATAAATAAAAGAACAAAAGAAAAGCCCACAAGTACAACAAGCTGTTTACAAGCAAATTCCACTTACCAAGACCCCTAATTATCATGAAAAGGCACAGAAACCCAAACAAAACATTAAATTGGATGGAGGAATGTGCTGGGTTTGGCTGGGGTAGAGTTAATATTCTGCACAGTAGCTAGTCTGGGACTACGTTTTGGATTTGTGCTGGAAACAGTGTCGATCACACAGGGATGTTTTTGTTACTGCTGAGCAGGGCTGACACGGAGTCAAGGCCTCTTCTGCTCCTCACCCCACCAGCGAGTCGGCTGGGGAGACACAAGAAGCTGGGAGGGACAGAGCCAGGACAGCTGACCCCAACTGACCCAAGGGCTATTCCATGCCATAGGACATCATGCTCAGCATATAAAGCTGGGGGAAGAAGTAGGGGGGAGGGGGCAGATATTCGGAGCGATGGCATTTGTCTTCCCAAGTAGCCGTTACGCGCGATGGAGCCCTGCTTTCCTGGGGATGGCTGACCCCCTGCCTGCCCCTGGGAAGCAGGGAATGAAAGCCGCGGTTTGCTGTGCTTGCGCGGGCGGCTTCTGCTTTACCCTGTCTTTATCTCACCCCACAAGTTTTCTCACTTTTACCCTTCCAGTTCTCTCCCCCATCCCACCTGGGGCAGTGAGCCAGTGGCTACGTGGGGCTTCATTGCCGGCTGGGGTCACACCACAACAGGGAAGGGAATCTTATTCATCCAAAGGTTTAAGTAGGAGGGCCACCCTGGTTTCTCTTGTGCACAGACCCCAGTGTCTCACCCGGCTACTGCTTGTAATCACACTTGTTCTTTCCTTCCCACTTAGGTTTGTGGCTTATGGCATTGCCACATCTTTCTGTGCAGATGGAGCAGCTGTGCCAGGAGCCCTTCTGGATGCACAGCAGGCTGCTCTTCAACCTCCCAGGGAAGGCGTGGAGCAACACAAGGCACCAGAACAAGGTATTTTGCTTTGCAAAGTGACCACTGGTTTCTTAGGTGGACGTGCTGCTGAGACAGCTCCCCTTCCCCACAGCACAAAGGGAAAAACTGATTTTTATCTGGGCATATTTCCACATGTTTATCAACCAGGATTTGATCTGAAGGGAACCGAGCTCCTCGGAGCTTTATATGGCTGCAAAACAAAACAGAGTCAGCAACGCTGGGGCCAACACAACCGTCGCTGAAGAGGGGCCTCACAGTGTCCCACTATTATGCAGAGATGCCGCACTGTGCCTGCCACAATGGGATTCTCCCCAGCTGCAGAGCACATCCCATCAAGTACAGTAAGACTCTATTAGAGGAGATACAATAGGGAGCCGGAGGACTTGCTCAGCCCAGCTTCTGAGAAAATAACTCATTTCAATGCAAAACAGCAGTAGTTATTAGACATCTCCTTAAAGAGGAAAGGAGAAGGACAAGGGGAGGGGGGAGATAGTGAGATGGGGACCACGGCAGTTTGCACAAAAGTACCTTTTTCAGATTAATCCACTGTTTGAAGTAATCAGCAACCGGCAGCCCTAAGTACTGGCATTGTCCTGGTAACCTGTAAGAGAGAAGAGAGAGCAGGTTTGATTCAATCAGTGTCTTGACAACACAAACTGTTTTCTTAAGTGCATTTCGTTCTGAGATGGAAGAGACCCTCAAGTCTGCTGTAACACGCTGCGCATCAGAAGCACTGTAGCTCTTGGCAAAAAAATCTCACGAGAGCGCAGCTTGGCTGAAGACTTGTATACATCCAGCCACATCCAGGCTGCTGACACCTTTCAGACGGAACATTTTGAAGAGGAGCTGTGTGGAAGTGCAGCAGGCAGCTCTTCTCCACAGTGGCTAACACACAAACACGACTGGAGCAGCTGGGCTGTCCTTAGCTAAGTGAACTCATCACAAATCCCCGCAAACCATCCTGCTCAGCCGGCGGCTTACAGGGCAGACAGAAGGACTGACATTTCACCTGTCATGCCCTGGTGCTTTTCCGTATGGCCTCTATGGTTAAAACACTGAATGATACCTGAGGGAGAGAAGGAGGCACCAATGCATTCATTTTTTGGGTAGTAATGCTGCAGGACCAACTTTTTAGGGCTAACAAAGCAGAGGCTGTTTTTTTCCAAGTAGGTGCTTGGAAGAAGAGAGCAGTCACAACTCTGAAGATGGGAGGTGCTGCACACTGCCTCACTACGGGTTAGAGCACCAGCAGCCGGAGCTTCAAGCACACGTATTTAACCTCTCCCTTCCTACGGCGAGTCGCCGGAACAGGGTTCACAGAACAAAATGGTAAGGGAAGAGGATTGCCTGAAGGGACCGCAGGACCCCAGGATTTGGAAAGCTGTTTCTCCCCCGCTGTGCCGACTCGAGCGTGCTCGCAGGGGAGCTACGATGTGCCCCACAGACAGGGAAGGCTGAGTCGCAAAGCCACGCGGCTCCAGCCTAGCCTGTGCAGGGAGATGAGTTATGTGAGTTTTCCCTGGCCGGTTTGATCTGATCAAGAGTAATTGATGGATCTTGTTCATTCACGTACTGCTGAGCACGCCTGGGGCACTGGTCACAGGATCTTTAACTGAAGCAAAGGAACATCCCAAATAAATATGTCAACTAAATAAATGACTAAATTAGACCCATTTGTGCATGTTAAAAGCCACAACCCCAGAAATCGGCTTTCACAAACAGAGGGGGATGGGGATTCTCACAACTTCCTCAGGCATCTGGGGCCTGTCAGGGGAGGTTGCAGGGGAGGAAGGAAGAGCTGCGAGTAACAGCATCAGCTGCTCAAACATCCCAACACAGACCATGTCCAGAGCAAAGTCTTCTCCTACTCTCCATAGAGGAAAGAGGAAATAATCCAGACTGGACTTCAGACTCAAGGCTGAAATTCAGGAAGAAGCTCTGGCAGGAACAAGCTCTGGTCTGATCTGGATGCAAGCTAGATACACCGCCTTGAACTGGGGTGCACCACCAGCACCTCATGCAGTACCCGAGAGCTCAGCCCAGCTCCAAACCCTCCAGCGAACAGGGCAGCATCTCTTCAGCCCTACAAGTAGTTTCCCAATAAGGAGATGAAGGAGGGACACAGATAAGGCACCTGTGGATAACGGGACTCAGGGCAGTGCAGTACGAGAGTGGTTTGGTCTTGGCGCTGCCTCCATTTCTATGGGAAGAAAAGGAAGGAAGCTGGCAAACATTTCCATGGGAATCTCTCGGGAACACGTGGCCAAGGGAGCCAGCACACACTGGGCCCCAGCAGTGTACTGGCTTTGTGAGCCCTGCTTAGGCTAAGAAAGTGTGCCAAAACCAAATGCCTCATCCTGAAAAGACATACATGTCATCATTTAGGAACAACAATTTAAGTCATACAAGCACATTTGAATAAGGAGGTCCAGAGGAATCTCTCTGAAAGTAGGAAGCCTGTCAAAAGCATGAGCTTGCAAGCAGCAGGGCTAAGGCGATTTGCAGGGTAGGCAATGTGACTTGACAGCACGGTCTCATCTCCGGGCACGGCTCATCTGATGCTAGCACCATCGCTGAAATAAGCCACCTGGAGTCACTCCTCGCAATTGCATAGCCGTCACATAAATAGCAGCCTGGTCCATGCATTTTACAGCTGTTACACATATGTCCATGACATCCCGTAGTTGAACGGATCCCACCAGCCCCAACCAGCACACTAAGAAAGCTCTAAAGCTCTTCCTCCGGCAACGCTGCTTTGTATTGGTGCTGAATTTAAAAAAAGATCACTAGAAAAAGGAACCATTTAAAACAAATGGCCAGTCTAATACAGACACATGATCAGCTTAATCTGTCCTTACACTGCTCACATTTAGCTAGAGAGGATGATAGCAGTTCGCAAAAGGTATGTTACTAAAAGCTGGGTTTCACCTCCCAACCCAAGAGGTTTTCATTAATACAGGTTTCAGCCTAGCTCCAGTTAGAGGAATAATTATCATCTCGCTGAATATTTGGATAAGGCCCAGAAGGAGGAGTACAGCATCGCTCTTGTTAACCACAGGAATTGACAGCTAACCACCCAGTGCAATGAATGACATCTAAAGCGTTTCCATCCCTGTGGGACCAAAAGGCCCAGCAAACTGGACAGCCTGGTTCTGCTTCCACCCTGAGACTGATGGCAGTATGCCCTGGGCGCTGGACAGTGGGTCTTTAATTGGAGAAAATAAATGCTCCAAATAAATATGTCAACTAAATAAATGACCCATTTTGGCAAACAACCCCAGAAACTGCTTGTGAAGCTGTGTGACCTAAGGACATCCCCCCTCCCCCTCTGTGCTTGTGCTCCCCTCATTTCACATTAGCACCAGAGAGACTTCACCAAGTTTTTCAAGCACTAGAAGACCTGGCTGTGCTATAACCTGGGTGGGCTGTCAGCAGCATGGACCAACGCATCAGCCTACTCCCCGAGAGGGAAGGGGCAGGCCTGGTGGCTCCAGGCCAGCAGGGATACGGCCACTCAATCCGCTTGCCTTTAGCGAAGGATTGTCCTATGGGTCTGGTCTAGTCTGGGTTACGCAGTGCTCCCAGCACAGGGAACTGGGAGCTCTCACTGCACAGAAACCAGGTCCCTGGGTAGCTACAGGAAGGAAAAAACCCCCTGCAACGTCTTTTCCCCAGCTCCAAGTTTGTCACCTGCAGCGGTTCCCCACTCCTCAGCCTGGTGATAAGACAGGAGTTTCTCCAGCATCTTCTCCAGGTTGGAGCGAACAAAGCACACCCACGGCTCTCCTGGGGAGCAGAAGTGCCAAGGCCTGTAAGGAAGCATCACCATTTGTCGGGGCCACCATTTACTTGAACAGCTCATTTGGTAAAGATGCTTTTACACTCAGTACAGCTTCTTGCTCTTGCAAGAGTCAACCTTGCTCACTTGGGGCAGCTTTGCTGGAGCAAAAAGCTCAGGATTCAGCCCTCCCTCAGGTTACGGTGAAGAGAAACGATGGCACATTACACTGCATTCAACATCCCATGATCCTTCCAGCTTTTGAACGAGGTCTCGCTGCCTCCCCAAACGCTGAAGCTCTCACTCCTTGGGAAGGAAGCTGTCTCTCAAAACCAGCCCAGTTTCTCTGTATCAAGTGTGGGTATGACTGCATTTGATAGAGAAAAACTTGAAAATGGCTGTGGGATTTTCCAGCCTCCAATGCAGCTCTGCCAAAGTCTGTCCTCCCAGAAACAGGGATGTCAGCACACAACCTCTGCCTGCTCTCAAAACACAGGTCCCCTTGGGACAGAAGAGCAAGTGACAGCAGGTAGCACCCTCTCCTCTGCCAGCCAAGCAAGTCCAAGTCCTCCTTGGACTGCAGTCAGCAGTGGCAGGTCTGCACCCCAGGCTCTGATTTCCATCCAGCCCTGCTCCTCCACTCTGCAGGGTAAATGGAGCCTGGAGATGAACAGGATGCAAATGGGAGGCGAGGTGACATGGCTGCATTTCTCCTGTTGGAGCCAGCTCTCTCCAAGGCGGCAAGAAGCGCACAGCTCGGCGGTGATAAACGGCCTTGCCTTAGTTATCACTTTCCTTAAGTTAAGGAGAGCAGCCTAGTGATGGATGGGCTGGAATTCGGTTATCAGGGAAGGCTGTCAGCCAGAGTTGCCTATCTCCACACACATTTAGCAGGGCGTCATTATGCGATGGCATGGAGTTAAAATATGACCAAGGGTATTGAAAGAAAAAGAACAGGATTAAAAAAAAAAAAAAAAGGCAAATTGAGCAACAATAAAGGAGCATGAGGCAAGAACGTTATCGTACTAGTGACACCTTTTATCTCGGTCTGGTTAGCTAGAGCAGGGCGCAAATTGGTCCTTCCTCCACTATTGTATCCTCTTGTACAAACAGAGGCAGATAAAATGTGTCACCGGTGTGATAGCATATCAATTTAACCCTAATTATCTAGGGGGTCAAACTAAGAAATAGGGGTTTCTCATTTCAACAGGTTCCTCCATCTCTGCTTGGAGCCACCACATTAATATGGAAGGGGGAGGGGCAGCCGTAATTGATTTCCGTCACTCAGGTGGTCCTGGCGTATAAAAAATTAATGCTTGATTCTCCCAACTAATCAGAGCTGGTTAACGTCCATCTGGCTTCTGGGTTCAGGATGTCAGGAGACAAAGAAATTGGGCCACTTTCTACTCACTGGGTGTATTGATATTGAGCCAGTTAAAAGAACAAGCCCCTCTATGGGAAAGATAAAGGGACATTAAATCTTGGGTTTTATAGACCTGGTCTCAGCCTTCCAAAAAATCCATGCCCTGAAGACCTTGAGTCGTAAGAGCTGCAGGACATTTTAATTGCATCCCAGCCCACCCCACTGCACCGGGTTGCAAAGGAGGGCAGGCAGGCTCCTCGCTGAAGGAGAGCTGGAAAGCCTGAACGAAGCTACTTGGATGCAACAGCACACAACAGCAAGAAGGTGATGATGGTAGCCAAAGATAGGAGCTGTCAAACTATCTCAGCCTTACACCCTGCTTCAAAGCAAGGCTGGTCAAGGTGTGGCTCTGGACCATGCGGTGCAGAGGTGCTGCTCTGTTTTGATGTTGTTTGGGATGTCTGCCAGGCCAAGGGGAAAGCTTGGGTGCCCTCTCCTAACAGAGAAAGCCAGCGAGGGAATAACATCCTGAACTAAGTCACCTGAGATGTTTTAGCAGAGGAATGGCACCATGGCAGGTAAAGCCACATCTGTCTGCACTGAACCTCACGTGAGCTGGAGCAAAGCTAGGAATTTAAAGCAGTTTAGGTAAACCCACACCCTCGCAAGGAGGCAGCCTTAGGTTGATTCAACCTTGCTTGAAACACTAAGTGCCAGCCAGCGAGGTTCCACAGCCTGGGGCTGGAAAGGGGTGAGACCCTGCTCCAAACCACTGAGGCCACAGCAGCAACCCACAGAGGGGTAGAAAGTCTGGCTGGGCTTTGCCAAAACCACTGCCGGGCCATGTGGGCTCAGACAGCACACACGC
>JMFS01110110.1:0-22735 GCA_000699545.1 Podiceps cristatus
CTTTGCCCTTCAGGACTGCTTCCCAAGGGATATTCCTATTTCAGTTGTGGGAGTCCAAGAAAGGTCTCTTTTTTTTTTTTTTTTTTTTTTTTTTTTTTTTTTAGTTCTTGATACCGTTAAGTATTCAGTGCAGTTTCTTCCTGTGTGCAGATGAGAGTGCAGGTCCTTTGGTACTGCTGAGACTTCATGCTTCCCCATGTATGGATGTTCTGTCTTCTGCAAATTCTGGAAAATAATAAGCCCTCAAGTTGGACAAAACAAAATCCAGCAAAGGAATTGTCTACTGTATCAATAGAGAGGGGATTGTGCAGCTAAGGAAGAGGTCACACAGAGATCTGGTCTTAAATTATTTGACTCCCTCTCTCTTTCTAAATTGCCTGAAGTGGAGGCTACAGCCAGTTTGTGTGCCCTGAAGACTGGATCACAAATCTGCAATGTTGGCTGGCTTAATCCATCTGATGTTTTTATTTTTTTTTTCCCCCCATACCTGGCTGAAATAATGCCTGCTCTCTGTTTCAGGCCAAGTCACTGGCTACCCGAGTCTTAGTTTGCAGTCAGCATCTGCTCTGCTCTCTCTAGAGAGATATGGCTGTTATCCTAAAGCTGCCAGGTTCCTCTGGGCAGGTTCTGAGTGTTGCGGACCCCTTGCCTGTGGATCCACACTGTCCTAAACAAAGTGTCCCTTCCTGTGTGTAGAGAAGCCTCCCCCACTTCCTCTGGGTGTGCTCCCACCAGCTTGCCTGCTGCTAGTTATGCAGCTAGTTATGCAGTTCAGCTCGTGCTGATCTAGTTAATTAATTATTCAGAATTAAAGTGGTTATAATTTGATTGAGTTCACTTTGCAAGTATGTTAATACTTTACTTTTGATTGAGAGTATTTGCAGAGGGACTCTGTTTAATGATTCAATTTGAAAGCTAATTCAGACTAATATTCTTTAGCACATGTTGTTCCCTCCTTCCTGTCCTGTACACTTGCTCAGGATTTTAATTCTTGCAATATGGGAAAAGCCTGAAATCGTGAACCTTAGTCTGGGATAGCAAAAGCAAAAGAGGCTTAAGAGAGTAGTGAGAAAATGGTTTTGCTAACCCCATATTCACCTCCTGATATTGGATAAATTGCATGTCTGTGGACCCATCTGGCACTGCAGGGGAGTAATATCCTTTATGACAAAGACATTTTACTTAAGGTTTTCCTCCAGCTCTGGTCCAGAGGGAGAAATTGATTTAGCCTGTGATGTTAGAAACCAAAATCAAAGAGTGTTGAGACAGAGGGCAAGCTGCACTGTGACACCTTCTGTGCCTTCAGACTAGAAACAGGATCCTTTCCCTATTGCAGTGATTTCTTCTTCACATCTGTTGCTCCCTTCTTACTCAGACACATGCGAAATCACATGTGCTGTGCTGACAGCACTGCAACTGTTCTGGAATCAAAGGACTCCTCAAATGGCTCCTCTACTGCTGTAAATGCCAGTCCACAGAGGACAAAGCTCTGGAGTTGTTTCATCCCAAGAGGAAGCCTTTAGAAGAAAAAGGGGTGTGGGGATTTTTTGTTTGTTTTTTTTTTTGTGTGTTTTTTTTTTTTTTGTTTGGTTGGTTGTTTTTTCTTTTCTGGGAGTGTTTGGGAACAGTATCCTAAGGGGAAATATTTTGGTTTTTTCTGTTGATGCCAATCTGACTTGCTGTTGTAGCTGGTAGCAGTTTCTATAAAGCTGGTATTTCTGAGTGAAAGGACAAGGACCTTTGCGAAATTTGTTTTAGACCCTTTGCCTCACATGGGGAAGAGGGACACAATAAGTAGATTGTGCATATTATATATCTGATGTGTAAAATGATAACAGCTTGTTCATAAAGTGCCAGAGGCTATAGTCCATTCCTAAGTAGAAGATTAGGGCTTAAATATACTAGATTTTGAGGTTGCACTCAGTGGTTATTCCTTTAAGAGACCCCCTTGTATTACAGCATTCGTGAGTACTGTGTAGCGCTCTGGCCAACAACTTCTCTTTTCCTCTGATTCTGTGGTTGGAAGCTCCCTGTGGAACATGAGGTCTGCACAGCCAATGATCATGTCTGGACTGAACTTCTAGATGGTGGGTCTTGTTTTAATTTCTTTTTGCTCATTCATTCAGCCCTTCTTTCTGGGGAGTAGTAGGCCTGCCAAAACTAGTCCAAAACTCTGACAGAACCATGTTTTCCTGAAGTAAGTGCTTCATATGAACCAAAATGTCTTGCCAAATTAGGTTGATTATGGACATGGTTTTGGAAGAAAATTAGAAAAAATCCTGGTGATGTAATTTCCATTTCACCTTTTGGAAATGTAGTTATTTTCTATGTTGTTCTCTGTGTCCCCCCCGTCCCCCCCCCCTTTTTTTTTTTCCTTCCTCTTCTTCTAAATTGGAAGCAGGTTTTTCTTTTAAAACTTTTTTTTTTTTTTTTGTTTTTTTTTGTGCGTGAACAGCATATAACTGAAGCGAAAACCAGACATTTAGATTGATGTGTAAGAATTTTAAGGGAAACTTTCATAAATTTCCATTCAGATTTGGCAGAAAGCCGAAGATTTGAAAGCTCAGAACCTTTCATGAAACCAAACCTCTGTTCTTCACACAGCTTTCATGCTTGCCCCTGCAGTGGCTTCCACCTAGATTATTGCAGTATGCTGCAGTGAGGAATACATGTGTAGATCAGCAAAGGCTTCAGACAGTGAAGTGTCTGTTCCTCTCCATGTGTACACCCGTATTTTCACTTGTGTGATGCTCAAGTTTGGCAGTGACCATTAGCTGCTAATATGATCCTGTTGCTTGCTGATGCTGTCAAAATTATTGGCTGTCATGCTTGGAGTATAAATGAAGTATGTAGTGATTATTTTGAGCAATCATATGAAATAAGGTTTGAGAAGTCCCTCATCCCTACAATACAGGCTCATTCAAATAATCTGTCAGTGTAGTACTACAAATGCACCACAGGAGACCTCATGTAGAAGAGGAACTGAAGTTGACTTTCTGTATTATTAAAGTCTGTGAAATATGCTCTCTTGAAGCTTGGACTTAGCTTGTGAAAGTTGTTTCAGATGGTATGCAAGTAGAACTCATTCCATGGCTATTATGGGAGCTACACTGATGGGTAACTGTTAAGACTTGTATTTCTCTCTTTTTCTCTGAAGAAGAAATCTTGTGGGTTTTTTTTTTCATATGCTGTAGCTTCTCACAAAACTTTTTGGGAAAAAAAATACATGCAAAATCAGATGTGATTCTTCATGCCTGCTGTCACAAATACTCCCCTGAAAAATCACAGTGGGAAGAGTGAAGACTGGTGCGTTATCATTAGGATAAGCAGCTTGCTAGCAGCAAAACATGATGTGGAACCTCCTCCTTCCTGAGGCTGATAGTTCACATGTAATTGCACATATATACTCTCTGTGGGATTAAAAAAGACTCTTGAAAGGCCAAGATACCCATTATGAAGCTATCAGGCTGGAAAGCTGCCATTTATTAGATTAATATGACCCTGGTCAGTTTTTCAAAACATACATTACAAAAAGAACAATGCTTAGTGTTTTATGTTTTCAGGGTGCTTTCAGCCATTCATGAAATCATCCTCAGAGATACAAAAGATGTGCTTAAGCAGTATTTGGAAAGCATTTAATTCAGGATTTATTTAGCCATTGTAGAAACCAGTAAGACTAGTTCTGAAAGATTTTTAACTTTCTTCCTTTCTCCTTGCCCCCACTTTCATCCTTATTTGAGACAGTGGGAGATGCCCAGTTGATCCCCTGTTGCAGAGCCACTAGGAGAAGGTGGCAGGGCAGAGGGTGCTGTAGTTGATGGGACTGGCTGGGAGAGGAGGTGCCCTGCAGAAGAGGGACGTTACATGCTAGTCCTAAGTATTGCTCCTTATTCAGCTTGGCCTGATTCCCTGTTTCTGGGGGGTCTGGAGAGGCCTCCCGGGCTTGTCTGAGCCAAATGTACTCTGCTGTTGCTCTTGCTTTAGACTTGATCTCTTAATTTTCCACTTTTTCTTTCACCTAGGACTAAGGAGCAGGGGAGGTGGCGAGTCAGGCAGCCCCTCTGTCACATGAGGTGGGGAGGGACTCAGAGTGCCACTAAGCCAGGAGGAGCATGGGTGGGAAAAGCAGTAAAGGGCCTTGAGGTGGTGCCTTCCCTTCTAGACGTTCCCTGCGCTTCCTGCTGCCTTTCGCATTCTCGGCTACTTCATCACCTGGCTTGTGTGCTGCCTCCTTCCTCCTGCTTCTGTTGTTTCAGCAAAATGATTTGTGCTGAGAATAAAAATTACATGTGAACCGTGCTTTGTCATTAGCTGTGTGATGAAGGAGTGTCCAGCAAGGAGCAGGGCTGTAGGGACTGGCTGGCCTTCCACTGTGCCTTCCATTGCAGTGTGCAGGGGAATGAAAAATAGCCAAACTGCATCACATGACATCTGGTACAAAACACACTTTGCTTTAACAATTGCCCTTATTTTGGCATTAATGGATTAGGACAAAAACTGTCAGGGTGTTGGACTGGGAAGTTAAAGACCTGCAAAGTCCAAAATGATTCTTCAGGTGACAATGAGAAAGGGCATTCAGAGTCTTAACACAACTTTTAGACTGGTTAGTGAGTTGCTTCATTCTTTGTATTCTCTTCAGGTTATAAAACGATACAGAGATTAAAGATTATCACACTCCTTTCTCACAGTTTTAGCCATTTAATATAAGCACTTTACAGATGAATCCAGGAGTGTTGCTTTGCCTAAGAAAGTTGGCAACATGAGAAGTTTTTATGAAATTTTCCTTACAAGTTTAGAATAGCAATAAGCACGCAGTATTTCATTCTGTTTTAATGGTCTGGATGTGGCTGCCTGGAAATGCAACCCCCTGGGAGAATCTCACACTGCCAAATATGTTTTCCTTCTAGATCATGTTCCTCTCTCCAGTCCTCTCCCCCCAGTTCTAAGGTTTTTCACTGAATGGAAAGTAATTTTTGGGACAAGTCAGTATTTTTTTTTTTTTTTTTTACTAATGTATTTTTATAAATGTAATGTAATTTATTTTATAAATGTAATCTTACAGTTTTGGTACAACTGAAAATCAAATCACTGGAACAAAATAACATAAAAATTTCTTGCTTCAGTACTTATCAAGGGAGTTCAGTCATTGAACTATTCTTGCAAAATGTTTAGACTTTTGATAAAACTACATTTCCCACAGAGAATGTAGTTCTGACTGACTTTGACTTTCTAAGACTAGTGTTAGCCAGCAGCAATCCTATTGACTTTGCCTAAGATCCGCAGTACAGTTTAAAGCAAAAGCTTCAGTGTGTTTACGTGTTTGTGCATATCTAAGAATGATGCTTTATATGATGTCAGGGACCTTATTGGCAAGAAAGAATAGAGAAACTGAAGTGAATGTGTGCTGCTGAGTGGAGTGATATATAGAACAATGACAACAACAAAATTACATATTGATAGCATTGGCAAGTGTGATTTTTTTTTTTAAGATTTTTATTGGATTGTTGTAGTAGACAAAATTCATGTTTTTATGCATCATGATAGTTGAAACCAGTTATTAATTTGGGACTCTGAGTGATAAGGAGGAAGAAAATTCATCTGTAATAGCAAAAATGATCAGTCTTGAATCTTAGCTGGTGGCAGTATTTTTTTATCACTTGTGTAGACTACAGATTGTGGTCCATTTGTTCTATAAGCTTATTTTTTATTGCTAGCATATCTTTATGCCTTCTTTTTCTTTTAATTTGAAGACTTAGAGCAATGTTTTTATTGTCTATAAATGAGTGTTTCTTTCAAATATGCCCTGATGTAAAATGCTGAGAGGGTTAGCTTTGGCTTTTTCCTTTACCTACTGTATACTTTTTCTGACATGTTAGATTAACTTTCAGCCGCAGGCCAATCTGTCAAAGAAACAGGGAATGTCTCCTGCTATGACAGATTTGCCAGAAGCTGAGGTTTGAAACAAGGTGGGTATTGCTTCTTACACAAAAGTAATTTCTCCCTACTGAAGAGAGCTATCACTGAATCAGCTGAACAGAATCCTCTGACTTGCATTACTAGGTTCCGATCAGAAAATCTGCAACAGGCATTTTTTTTTTTAATAAACTTATATACCACAAAGGAGCTCTGGCAGTATAACTGTAGGATAACTTTCAGCAATATAAGGTCAAAATAATTTCCTCAAGGATATCAGGAATCCAATATATATTTAAAAAACTTTCCCTGGTTGACTTCAGTATTGTTATCATGTTGGATGAATATACTGCTGCAAAGACAGATCCATAGGTCAGACTTTAACATACAGGTAGGACCTGCACTATCATCCTGGCATCTGCTCCAAAAATAACCACCTCATTCCTTAAACGTGACTCAATTTACTGCATGAGCTGAACAAAACTCTGCCCTCCACACCCCAATTGTCCTGCCTTGGCTGTAGTGCTGAGGGGCTAGAAGATGCTGTGCATCCTGAGCTTCCCTTTGCAGCACAGCTTCTTCCAAGGGGATATCAATAGTCAGCTCTCAGAGCAAGTCCAACTGTGTAACAAAGCCTGGGATCTTTGCAGAAATGGCTAAACAAGAATATCTATTACAGTTGTGCCCTAAGAAGCAATCTAGACAATCGCGTAACAGCTACGCTGCTGCTGGGCAGCTCGTGGGGTGAAATGAAGCCACGGTTTGTTCAGTCGGAGCTCCTTTTGTGGCAGACTGCTGCTTGCTTTCTTCAGGACTGCTGGCAGAAGGCGTGTGAACAGCACAGGGAGCATTGTGAGAGAAAAAGGAGGATTAGGCTGGGAGCTCTCGCTGCCTCTTTTGCCTTCCGTGATATGAGCGTTCGACACTGTGAGCAGAGCACTATATAAACTGAGAAAGTGCATCAGCCTTCTGTTTTGCCAGATTTTAGTACTCCTTACATGCAAGCCAGACTCTAGGATAGTATAAGAACAACATTTTATTGGGCTTGATGAAGGAATTAGTAGGTATCCTCATCAGGCATGTGTCATAAAAAAGAACTGACTTAGGCATTCCAATGCCAGAAGGGGTCCATTATGCATAACTGAAGCTATGCCCTTTTCCATGGACTAATTTAAGTCAGTACAGCTGCATTAAGTTATGCCAGCCAAGGATCTGGCCCAATTAAATTGGAACGATAAACCACGCTAATTTTAACTCTTTCTCCAGAAATGCACATCTCTGCCATTTTGCCTAGTGATCACAAAGTTCATAAACTGCTGCTTGTAATTTAATTTCCCCTTTATAAAGTGGAATTTTACTTAAAATAAATAAATATACTTATGTGTAAATGTTATGAACAGTAGATAGATGATGATATTAATTTATATTATCGTAGTTACCAGAGGTTCTGTTTCCCGTTACAGCTGCACAAAACCACAATGATGGTTCAGAAGGTTGTGGGGAGGCAGGAAATATATAGCTCAATACTATTTCTTTACTAAAGTCCTTGCTGCCAGGTAGAGGTCCTGGCTGCATTTTGAGAAGTAAACACTATTCATCTGTTTACACATGGTGGGCTTCTGAGGAATAAGAAAGCCTAGAAGCTTGCAGGTTTTAAAAGTTCAAGGAACACCAAAAACACATTTCACATCTACCTGAAGGTGCAGAGAATGAAGTGTCCTATGGGCTAGGGATCTCCTCCTGCCGGCTCCCCTTGCGGGCCCCTGCGATGTGACTGGATGTTGTAGAAGAGGTGCAGGAGAAGAGGATGTCTCTTGGCTTTTGTTTTTGAGAAGACCAAAATATAAGCAAGAGAACGTTCTCACCCTGAAAGCTGGATTCATCTTTGGTATCTTGTGGTATTTATCGTGATGTAAAACTGCGGTAAATTGCAGGAAAAAAATAATGGGAGAGAGGAGACAGAAATGTTTTCAACTTACAGGTAACAACTGCTGGAAGATCATAGCAAGAGGCTTTCTTCAGCAGAATCACACAGGGCTGTTCAGTTTTGGAAGTGTGCAGAGCTTTAGTGACAACTGTATAGGAATGTGTTTGTAAAAGAGATGTCATAGAAAAGTGTGGCAGCTTGTTTTAGGTATATGAGACCAGATACTGGGGGAGGAGGGGTTCACACTGGAATGGCTTTGCAGGCAGATGAATTTGGGGACAGAAGGCCCCTAAAAAGTCTTTGAATGTACAGGATTTGCTCTTTCTCCGCCCCTCCCCCTCCAGCTATTTTGCAAGTCCTGACAAAGATGACTGAATTTTAAAGCTTATCCAGGACAATCTTATTTTAATATTAAACAATAAGGAAAAATATCTAAAAGCAGATGAACAGTGAAGATCTGCTCCAGAATCTCTCAGGAAGGTTGCTGAAATTGACAGAACTGGTAGAGTTTTTAATCCAAAGTAGCACTAACATTTTATACTTCTTGGTATTTGTCCAGTTTTGCTTTATTTGAAGTTACTTCAGAGTAAGGGAAAAGTGATCAAACTTTATGGATGCTGAGAGTAGGGAAGAGCTTTTCTAGCCACAAACAGCCCACTCTGATCCATCAGAAAAGTTACTTTAGATTAAGACCTAAATGAGAAAATAAAGAAAACCTTTCTGGGTTGCAGTTTTGCTTGGGAGTTCTGGTGCCATATCAGTCAGTTGTATCCTAGTCATACTAGGATACAGCCTAATACTGTTTTGTGGACCTCAGTCCAGGACCTACAAATTCCAGATTTATTTGCTTCGTGAACAGGGTTCACCTGCTTCGGGGTGGCAGGTTTCAGGTGCTATTTTTTGCTGGAGGTGGTGAAAATCAGTGTTAAAATGCTTTAATTTGAATCTTAATGCTACATGCTTCAAAAGCAGTGGAGTATCTCAGGAGGAGGAAAGGGAGACACAAAGGAAACACTTATAATAGAAATTTGTTTTCTAGAAATAGATGTTAAAGCACATTTAGTATCTAAGCAGTAGACTAGTCGAGGATCGCAGCATGAGTCAAGAAAGACCAGGAGATTTGAGGCTCCAAGTCCTCCTGGCAGCTCCCTTGAGCTTGAAAAGTTGAGTCAAACAGTAGGAAGCTGACTGAAAGGAAAGAGTTGCCTGTTCTGATAGGACTATTAAGGGCAGGCAAGGCTGAGTTGCATGAGTATCGTGAAAGCTCTAAAATGGCAGAATAACTCTTTTACACTGAGATCAAAAGAGAGAATGTTCAAAAGATGGTCAAAAGAGAAAAAAATTCATGTTGAGAATACAATGAGGCCAAAAAAATCCCAAACACCTCCCCCACCCCCCAAAAAAAACCCCAAAACCCAAACCCAAATGAGGAACACAGCAAAGAATGGAATAAAGTTTGGCTTCAGTTATTTTTGCTCCCTTTTCTGAAGCTAGAACACAGATGGGAAAACGCCTTATCTGCCTAGGAGAGGCTAAGATATTGTAAATGAGCTGAGGGCTTGGTCTGGCCCCCGAACAGAAAGGTATAAAGGAAAAGTGTGCACAGTAAGATTCTTCAAGTGAGGTGCTCCATGCTGGAAGTGGAGGATAGCAGAAAGGTTAATGTGTCCCTTTTACAAAGAAGACGTGTGCAGAATAGTAATTTGCTGTGGAACAAATTAGCTGCAAAAGGCAGGGCAGGGGAGAGGCTGAGCCCTGGGCTCTAACAGGGGTTGAGGGCAGTGCCTCTGAAGACCCAAATGCAATTCAGAGGTCCTCAATGCAGAGCATACTTTTGCTGCTTCCTGGGTTGATCTATACTAGCCTGGTTTCTAGTGTCCAGGTGTAGAATAGATGTCTGAAATGGCTATTTTAAATGTTAGGTTTACCGAAAGAGAAGAAAACTCTCTCTTTCCTCCTTCATCCCATCTACAGGAAAGCTGGTAAAAGGTTTCCTAATTGTCCTGAGGGGGTACGGCAGTGCCTTAATGCAGCTAAAATTTTTAGCCCACTGCCAGTATGTATTTGTGTACAGTCAGAGCTGAGCACTACAAGTCATCTTGCTGGCAAATGCACCAACCTGGAAATTGTACCACGAGTCATAGCTTCTTACTATTAAAAAGATCCAGCAGAGAGCTGGGAGGAGAAATAAGAACAAAACTACCTGAATTCAATGTACAGATTAAATCCTTAATGCAAAATCTAGACTGTGAAAATGTCTCCAGCCTTGTAAAACTGCAAACTACATAGGTCTCACCACCCCACTTGTTTGTATTGCCCCAATTCTCTGCAGTTTTAGTAAGCACATGTAGAAGGGTGTTCATAGTTACCCTTACGGTTATACTGCTGTCAGAACAGGAGAGACGCAGCTAGCTAGCTACTGTGAATCTACATGGTCCATCCTGCTGCAGATTATCTGCAAATGGCCTTTTAATCTTTTTTATAGACTTAGTAACCATCAGAATTAATCAGCAGATTAATTATACTGACATGGTTTAGTCTAAACTCTTTGTGGTGATTTCTCTTTACAAATAATTAAATGCTTGTGGCAAACATTGATTGCTGTTGGTTGAACAGGGCACCTGATGTCTGCTTGTGGACTGGAGGGCACCTTATTCATCTGCGGACGTTCAGTATGGCTACGCCACATATGTGCACATTCCAGCGCACAGTAGTGGTACCATCATGGTTTTATTCTCCTGAATGTCTGTAGAACCACAGCCTTAGCTTGTCAAACGAGCTGAGTGGAAAAGGTTTCTAAACCCAATAAACAGACATTGACAGTGGGGGCTGTTGTGGTTGGTCTGCCTGCTGCTCTCACTGGCATGCTGTGAAGTGTTAGGAGACTAAATTACACTTTTGAAAAATAAATGAACAAAGTAAATGATGCGCTGTGATACCTTTGACTGGGCTTTTTAATAGTGTGTGTTATGCTTATTTACTCATTTGCACAGTCTGGTAATTTGTGATGGGTCTCCCAGTTGTTAGTGTGAATTAGTGCAGTTCTGTTACATCAGAGGGACAAGCAAGTCAATAAGAAAAAAGAGGAGCATCCCATGTTAGTGAAGCTATAGGAAAATAGCTTGAATGTCTTTGCACTGTTTAGTGTGGTACTAATCTCAAAACCCTTTTATACCAGATTAGTTCTTAGAACATTCCCTTGCTTGTAATTAACTGTGTCCCACCCTCCAAAAGTCTCTCCTAGTCTTTAGTGAAGGTGATCTCTTATTGTTTGTTTGAATATTTCCGTTGTGAGCCTTTTATCATTTTTATGATTTTTATTGTGTAAGAAAAGTGTCATCTATGTAACATCTGCACGATGTTTGCTGAAAATTAAGCTGGTTTAGAGCATTATATTTCAAATTTGTAATAGCGATTTCAGTGGTGATGTTCTTTTGTTTTAACCAAATTATTGAGTTTTTTATGTGTTGAGTTTTTTTGAGAGAGAGGAGACAGGGAATGCTCTCTCTTTACAAAAGCCTTAAAACATCCAGTTTGAAACTCAGTAATGTTATTGTCTTAGAAAAACCTATCTGGCTTTTCAAAAACACTAGTGGACAACACTTTGTGTCCCATCATCTAGCTGTTCCTACCTGACACTTTGCATGAAAGGATGATCTTTCCTTCATAAACATAGTGATGAGTGCTTTCAGAGAAATTTCTTTTCCAGCACTTCCTAGTTTTCCTTGGAGATTCTGGAAAGGTCATTTGTTGTTATAACCTTAAAAGGACAGTGCTGTTTAAAAGTAAGGCATTAAGTAATCATTCTTTATGATATTTAACTGGGCTATAAAATAAAGATCTCTGAAGTTTCAATCCATGAATGCATACTGAATAAATGAGACACACCCATGTATGTAAGAAGTCAGTCCTCTGTTGCTGGAAGCCAAGAGAATAGTTGCTATATTTTTCTCTCAAGAACAAGAGTAATTTATGGGGTGATTCTCTGGACTCTGTTTATTGTGTAAGAAAAGAGGGTGAAGAAATAGAATAATGTATCCAAGGAACAGAATCACTAAAATTAGATCTTGTCCTTGTCTTGAAATTATTGTTGCCAATGAAACTCTAGTTGTTAGTGCATTTTTGTTTTGCTGTTCAGAACCCTGTAATTGCAGGTTGTGCTTCTGAGGCTAGTGACAGACAAGGTTATCCAGTGTTTGGAGTTGATTCCTCCTTCCATCTATCACTTGATCCTCTGTTCCTATAGAAGCCAGATGAATATTTCTTCCTCATTTTCTAGCTCCTTTTATTCTGTAGTATGCTGATGCATAGATTCATATTTAAAATTCCTAATGAGGTATAAAGCAGCTTGAATACAGAATACATTTTATTCAGGACCAAGTTTATTTTCTTTTATTGTTCATCTAACTAAGGAAGAAGATGGTAAGGTGAATTTCTCCAGGGAGGCATTAAGAATAGCTGGAGATGTGGGCAGGTTCTTTTCTTTCCTCTCTAAGGTTGGTTGTGGGATGGTTACACAAGTTTTACTGCCCTGATTTTTGGTTTTAGAGTTTAGGTTCCCCTTTATTCCTGGTTCATTGACAGAGGTAGAATGGCTTATACTGATACAGGTCATTCTGTGCCAGTTTAAAACTATGAACACCGGGGAATGGAAGAGGATGGCTTGCAATCTACTGTTAAAATTGCACCAAAAAAAGTTTTGGTTTTAGTGAGAGTTATTTGACGTCCTTAGCTGAGAGATTTTTCTGTTTCTGAATGAGGTAGACAGTTACACTGCTGCCATATGTCTTAGCCTCTTCTTATCTTTGCTTTATTATACAACCTCTGTTACCACAGAATCTAAATGGTGCATGCTTGCAAATGGATGGTTTTTACCATTTGTCTGCGAGACCATTATAAAGATGGAAAACAGGATCACTTGAGTGGTTAAGGGCCATATTTGGATCGCCCAATGGCCGTGTCTAGTTTAGGTATGCCAATTAATAGTGAATTTAAATGCAGGAAAGCGGTTGTTGGTTGAAACTGCCAGCCCTAGACTGTCTGCAAGGAAGAAACAAACCGGGGAGCCAAGGTCTGATGATCTCAGGTGCATGGGCTTCAGTGCAACCTTCAGTCCATGGTCTGAGCAGTCCCTTGGCCTCAGCCACCTGATCTCTTGGTGGAGCAGAGGCTCAAACCTGAGTACATGTCTGTGAATGTCAGAACATCCTCTCGTCTAGTGAGGACCCTTCATATCTAGCTCCATTTTGTCATATCAAAGAGGAGGATGGAGTGGTCTGGTTATGTTGCCCTAACAAGATACAGGCTGTTTCTTACTGTAGTGACCCTCACATGTTATGTTTTGGTTCTCCATATCATGTCTGAAACTTTGTGCTGTGGTTTTTCTCTGGGTGTCCCCAAAACTGCAGATTGATCTATTAGGATGACAATGAATGGTCAATTTTATTAATTTATTTTTTTATTACAGGAAAAAAAATCAGCATGGCCCATGTTAGTCAGAGGAGATGTTTCACAAGAACCTGCCAGAAATGACCAGACTTTCAGTAAGCTTAAGGGGAAACTGGACTGGATTACAGTGGATGTCACAGAGCTTTTGATTTCTCACTGCAAAAGGCAATCAAGGCAGCCCAGGGTGCTGGGGAACAGAAATGCTCAGTGAATGCAGATTTCTGAATTAAACTGTTTTATATGTGTCTTCAGGAAGGAGATGGGTGAAAATTCACTTTCACAATGGCAGCCTGATGTAGAAGGAGGCATGCTGAATTGCTGGACTGCTTGTTGTGTTTGCAGCATGTCTTGGGGGAACTGCCTTTTTATGCTTTTTTTTTTTTTTTTTTTTTTCCTATTTCATCGTGATGGGGTGGAAGGGATGAGAAGCATTGTCGGATTCAATCAGCCCTTAACCTAACTAAACTGCACAAGTATATATGTGTGTGTGTATAGGTATATATAAAGCGTACATATGCGTAAAATTTTTGTTCCACTCTTGTTTGTAGAGACATTATAGTGCTTCCTGCTTCAATATAATTGCAGTGGTGTTACCCAAGTACATCTATTACCAGTTTTGTTCTTCTCCTTGTATGACTTCTTTGTAAACATTTCTAGTCTGCATCTCTTAGTTCCATCAGCCCACACCCATTCTGGCACTTTCTTTGTCCTTAAAAAAAGTATTGGAAACCATTTCACTAAAACGTAATCCTGTCCAGTCTGTAAATGCCCTGTCTGTTTGTCTGGTGTGCTGGTACCTCACAGGTGGATCTGAGCAGGCTCTGTAAGCAGCACATCTGCTGCTGTTCAGTGGGTTCAGAGCACAGTGCTGCTTTGGCTTCACCACCACCAGGCTTGGAATATTTTTCTTTATTCAGACCAAAGATACTAACATTTCAAATGTTATTATTCTGTATGACTCACCTAAAATGCTGAGAGGGAAAATCATTATTGGTCAAATAGTGTTAAACTTCTGTGCAACATCTGTGCTAACTTTTGGTTCTTTCTTAGTTTGGCTTGCCAGCCATTGTGGGTGTGTTGTTTGGCTAACGCCTGAGGTGAGGTTTGACGGTGTGGGGAGGATTAGGGAAATATATGCTTCCCTGTTCTGTGTCTTGAGACAATGTCATCTATCCTGCAGGGTTCTTCAGGAAACATTTGTGCAAGCAAAGCTACTTTTTTTTTTTTTTTTTTTAATGAATTTATTTTTAATTCAACGGTGAACTGCAGTAATAGCCTTGGCAGGGAAATTGCTGCTTTTTTTTTTTTTTTTTTTTTCTTTCCTCCAAATATATACCTATGCTTTTTTTCAAACTCTACATTATCCCTGGTAGTTTTGTTGAGTGATATTTTAACTATTCAAAAGCTATTTTTACTATTCAAGGATCGTGGTACTGAATCATGTGATATGTTATGCCAGTCAGGTCACCTGTAGTCGCTAAATTTTAATGCACTTCTCAAATTTGTCTGGTAGTGGCCGTGCTCCCAAGAGTGTTGCAAGTCTATGTTAATATTTGCAGAGTGAGTATTCCAGGTTCTGAATTTCAGGGTAGCAATGTAAATGCCTCCTGAATAGGAAATTTGTGACCCTTACATTCCTGGATCATATGAGAAAGATTTGAGAAGACTCTTGTGAATCCAAGTATGTATTAAACCCTGAAGACTAAGGAAGCTGTTGTAAAGGAACCAAACTAAAACTTTGTTTCCCAGCCAGTTTAATGCTCATATTAGCATGTTGTAGACAATGGATAGCTTGATGTCTGAGGTCATAATTTTTTTAAGTAGCCATCCTGTATCACATTTCTTTTTGATATGCACTTAAATTTTCATTTACTTTTTATATGTTGCTGGCTGAGGGCCACTAGTTTTCCATCGTGAGAAATGGTTGCTGAATTAGATTTGATTTTTTTTCCTGGCTCTGAAGAGATGTGCATTATCAAAGCAGGTGTTTGGTTCAGAATAAGAGAGGAGATGGTTCTGTAGGGAATACACTTAGCAAAGCAATGCCATAAATAGGTCTTATGTCAGTGTTTGCTGTAATGTCTTGATATGTGTCATTATGAATTATATATTATTTCAGATTTATCACTTCTTCCACTGATAAGGGACATTGCTTCTTTGAGTGAGTTTTCTTCATGGCTGAAAAGATTTACTGATACATTGAAATTCTCTGTATTGGAGATTCAGATGAACTTTGGAAACTTGAGATAAGAACTATAAATCTGCTATAAACTAGGAAGCCATTTTTCAAAGTGTGTATTTATTGACAGAGTTTGTACTAGCTTATACTTCTGCTTCTCATTTGTGTGCATCAGAAGTTTTCTTTTCAACAGTATGAACAAAAAGCAAAAAACTTAATGTGGTTTGTACAATATACAAGTAATTTGTCAACGAACTTGTAGTCTTCATTAGAGCATCACCAGGTATTGCCTCAAAGGAGTAACTGGGGAAAGGGTATTCTTCTGTAAGTTTTGTTCTTCCTTCAGGTTTTGTTCTTTTGCAATTCTATGCCATTGGGGGTGTTTTTAGATACATGTCTAGACTTAAGTCCTTATTTTGGAGTTCTAAAGTAATGTTATTAAAAATTCTGGGCTAGGCAGCTTCATTTAATTTAAGGTCTTTATTCAGAGTTGGCACATCGGCACGTTTGAGAACAAGATCACTTAGTAGTGGATGGCATAAGAGCAGCGGGCACAAAAGCCGCTGTTGAGCTTTTGTCAAAAAAACCCAACTCTACCTCTTAGATGGAGGGAGATATAGTATATCCTTGATCTAGCTTGCAAAGACCTAATCTGCAAGTTCTAGCTAAGATCTAACCTGCATGGGCAAGCACCTGGGCCAGTATTAGAACAATGAGACCAACAGGATCCCCAACAGGAAAATTATACCTGATACATGTATAGGCAAGACCCTGAACTCCAGACCTTGTGCAGATTCATGTAAGGAGATTTGAAAGTTGTGTAAATCATTTTTATTTCCTAGCATTAGTAGGATTTTAATCAGTGTAAAGCTACTGACAATGATATACCTGAACTTGATTTTTGAAATCTTAAACTTTTCAAAAATATTTAATGAAGACTGGGCTGTGGAAATGAATGAGTGAAGAATATCTAATTTCTAGCAGCTGTTTTCTCTGATCCCAATCAAGTTGCATTTTTTCCTCTTTCTAGTGCCTTTTATTTTGTAAAATATTGACACACAAATTGATATGGAGATTTTGTAACAGAATGTCATAACTAGCAACTTAGATACAGAATCTGTCTTATGTTCAGGTCTGCTTTCATCCCATTTTATGGTTCAACTGAGTTAAAGATAAGACTCAGATGACTTCCCCCGGGGACCTATTAGATCCAACTGGAGAATTCTCAGCATCACTTCCTTGCCTTTTACCCAAGGGCAGATTAGGGGCTGGTTTACTCCATTTTACTGATATAGCTACAAAGTGAATAATACAGTTTCACTTTTACCACTGCAGAGATTCTTTGTATTGCTGTTACTTCATCTGCTGTGTTACTTCTGGCCACTGGAAAGTGGCAAAGTAATGTTTGAACTTTGTTTATATTGCCAAAAGGAAAGATCTTTATGACAATATAAGCCAGTATTAAAGCAGAGTCTTCCTCTATATGCCACTCCCTCTCCCCCAAGCACACAATTATTTGTCAGCAGACATGGGCATTATGGACAAACCTATTGAAACTTGGGGTCAAGTTGTAAAATGCAGATACAGAACAGAGAGATTACCCATTACAATTGTGGGATAATTCGGATTTGATCCAGTTGCACCGTGGGGAGGGATGAGTGGAAAAGCCATTGCGTATAAGTGGCAAGGAATACTCAAATGTAGTGTCTGATAGTATGAAGAATGTAGGAATACTTCCACTAGCCCCAGCTGCATCCAGAACTTAAAATCCAAATCTTTCAGATGCTGTCTATTTATCTATGAGACTTTTAAGAGCACTCGGTACTGGTTAAATATTGAAGCAATCTCAATCAAGATAGCATTGCTTCCTGTGCGTTCTCGTTACTGAAGACCTGACTCTTTAGCAGTAGCAGCAGACTCCTTGGCATCTGTGCACTGTCCAAGGAAAGCACCCGTAGCTCTAAGCTGCTGCTGATAAGCTTGGGTCAGCCTCCTTGACTGCACGTTGATAATTTTCAGGGCCAAGCTAGTTCCTGCCTGGCCAGTTTGGCATGTGTGTGTCTGCACATCTCACTGATGTGAGGTTAATGCTGCGCGTTGGTGTGTGTTGTGGGATGTTGCAGTGCTTGTGAAGTCCAGGGCTGTCTCAGGCTCTACAAATCTCGCCCAACTCCAGTGGCCTCTTACTTCTGTAAAGTTTAGTGTTAGATTGGGTTTTGCTTCTCAAAATAACTTCACCATCTGTTGAGACTTCCTAACTGCATTTCTGAAGTTTGGATGAATTGAGGTTTTCTGGCAGTTTGTTTTTTGTTTATTTGTTTGGGGTGGTTTTGTTTATTTGTTTGATTTTTTTTTTTTTTTTTTTTTTTTTTGTCAGTCTCCCTTGTACTTCAGAAGATGCCAGACTGTAAGCGGGAGACTGAATCTTGGACAGTCATGATCAAGCATCCAGTTGATTCCATGGTATTAAACAGTACTAAATGACAGAATAAAGAAGTTTTGATGTTTTAGTGTTTCTCACTGAACTTACAAAGCAAGAATGGTTAAGCTCTTTGGAGCTTTAGATCACATACTGACTGGCTGCTGGGATCAAGAGGAATTGATTTTTGGCTACCGTAGGTGCAAACAAGGATGTTTTCTTTCTACAATTGGTTATAAATGATGAAAGCACTCAGTGATGTAGAGCAATGAATTGGATCAGCAATGAATTCTTATGTCTGTCTGAATGTGTGGTATGTGTAGAAATGGGAACAAAAGAAAATCTCTTTCTTTGGGGGAGTGGGGAGGGGCTGTATTTTTGTGGGAGTTGTTTTGTTTTGCTGCAGTTCTAAACCTAGGTGAATTTAAAGGGATGTCTTTTGAGATGGCCTTCTCCCAGGCATCCCAGCTCAGACTGAGAATAAGTCAAACATGATCGTACTCTTTCTGTGAGACTTCTTGACTGTAATTCTGGTAGGAGGCTCATGCAGACACAGTGGTCTGTCTGCATAGAGCTGCTTGCAATATCAGGATCTGTATTTTTTCATTTTGTCTTCCATAATTGGAAATAAATCCTTTAGATTGGAAATAGTATGTATTGCTTGTTGCATATGGGGGAAAATCTGACCAATGTAATAGTGTTGTATTTTTATATTTGCTGAGATGAATTGATTCACTTTCTTGCATTTCATTTGCAGAGCTACTTTCCAGCTCTGCTCAGCTGGACAAGATGAGGAGAATAGCATCCAAGTAGGAATTTTTTTTTTTACCCAAATCTGTAAGCTGTTTTCAGCATGTGCAAGCTGCTGTTTTGTTCCAACACGGTATAGGTGAATTTAAATTAAGAAAACTATCACTGAATTTTTAAAGGGAGAATTTGTTATCCTAAGTTTTAGCGTGTTATATTTCTATGCATCAAGCCTGATTCTTCTTTGACTTCATGCCAATATAACTGGCAGCTTGACTCAATCCAGGGTTCACCCATCAGTAATTAGTCTGATGAGAATCAGCAAAGTGTCTTTTTTCCCCTACTACAATGCATATATTCATCTTGGTAGTGTATTAATAATGCTGATGAATTTGTCTGGATCTTGATAAATGCAGTGAGATAAAGGTTGTGTATGAGTATAAAAGCCCCACAATTGCTGTAGGCTTAATCTTTTTGCTCTGCAAGGTGTAATTTGCATGTATAGCCCACTGGCATGAATGTATTTTAGGTACTCTTCTGTGTCTGATACAGAAGGTGTGAATTATTATAGCCACTAGAAACAAGCCTTAGTGCTTTATTCATGTTGGTGCATGACATGCTTTTAGCTACAGAGATCCCTAGTGTGCTGCAGGTGGGTGGCAGTTGCCTGTTGGTGTCAGGTATTTTTATAAGCAGTGTACAGAGTAGTACACTGAAGTGTGGGACAAGAAATGTATTTTATTGAATGTTACTTCAGCTTTTGTAGTAGCAAACTGAAACCAGTAAAAAGGTGAGCGTGTTGCAAACTGATGCACAACTGATGTCCTGGTATTTGTGTAGACCGTCCTGGGGGTACGCCCATGGGGAGCATCTACATGATGCTCTAAGCATCTGCAGGATTCAGAGTAGAGCTGGCTGCTGCTTGTCCAGCTCAGCATGCAGGCAGACAAGCTGTTCCACACATCCAGCTCCCTGCAGGAGTGCTAGTAATGCTGTTAGTCTCTGGAGTGCTTGTAAAGTCCAGGTTGCCTTTGCAGGTAGGTCTCATTCAAGCTTAGGAGTCTCTCTGCCCCCATAAAAATTAGGACTTAGACTGGGTTTGTTTGCTTCTTAAAATGAAGACTTGCAGCACAAGATGTGGCTGCTGTAGCAGACCAAGCTCCAGTGGCTGTCCTAGCTCAATCAGTACACAGAGTAATTTGGCTGTGCTATTTTGAAACAGGCAATGTGGGAAGAAGATGCTCTCTGCATTGTAGATTATTTTATTTTCTTTCACTGTGGTGATAGTCGCTAGTGTTATGTAAAATACCAGTTTATCAGACAGAACCCACAGGAGTCAGGGAAGTTCAAAGTATAGCTACTTTCAAGAGACCCCCTAAAGCCTTAAGGGAGTAAAGTCTGGCAGATGTTGTAGGTTTGCTGTGTCCCTAGTCCCAAGTTGTGCCGGTTGGCATCCTGGTGGGAGTATTATTGAATAAACATAATACAGTATTTGCACCCTGATTAGAAAAAGTCAAACACACTGCTCAGAGAAAAAGGCTCTGACAAAAGGAGCTGTTTTTTTCCTAAGACTTCCTTGTTCTGTTTGATTTTGTGTTTCCTACTAGTATTGCATGGCCATGGGAATATAAACTTGTAAACTATCTGAGGCGAGACTTCCCATATTTCACTGAAAGCTCCGTAAAATGGCGTCCTTCCAAATGTGTTCCCCGAGTATGGCAGCTACATGCCAACCCCCCGATTCTGTGTGAACCATAGTAATGGACTACTTTCCTCCTCAACCTTCCCAAGCTTTTTTGTATTATTTGAATCCTCTTCTAAAATATTTTCTCAGTTTACCCTTTCCTGATCTCTTGTTACAAGGGACTATACTTATAAACCTGCCCTGGAACTAAGAATAAGCATTGTAAAGCTAAAAATGCGAATTTCATAACTCGCAAGCCAAAAGCACAGCCGTGTGAAGTATTTGACCTCTCTGAATGTTGACATGATGGTCTTCAATCAGGATTCATGGACTTATTTACAAGGATAACTTGCTTTAATCTTTGCATCATGGAAGTGGAAGTGTCATGCTGTGAGGATTCAAAGAGGGATTGTAGTTCCTGCAGTGGATCCCTGTGCGGAAGGCGCTGGTTTATGTGCCTGTATTACGCTCTGAGCAATAGGGATAATGAAAGAAGGTTAAGCAATAGGATGAAGTGCCACTGCGGCAAGTGCCAGGTAACTGGGCGCCTGGCCTTTCCCCCGCGGTGCTCTTTGCTGCCCGCGGTGGGGACCCAGCGGTTGTGCTTTAGTGCCTTCCCGGCACTCGCACCTGAAGGTGGCAGCACCTCCCTGTTCTATGGGACGTGGTGGCCCGTTCCCGGGTTTCCAGTGTGACTGACTGGGAAACTGAAAATTGTCAGCAAGATCTTCCCACCCCCCCCTTTTAAGGTAAACATTCTCCTTTGCTGCGATGTAAATGTGAGGCAAGGCTTGTTTGACACCTCTGTCAGACTGGCTTGTTCTTTCTCCATTTGTTTTAAACACGGCTTCTCCCTTTGTTTCTGGGTCAGTTTTTTTCTTTGTATTTTAATCTGCTCTGTTCTCAGACTTCCAAAGTCTAAGGTCTGTTTGAAGGTAGAAACAGGGACTCGGAGAAGGGCTCTCTGAAATGTTATACTGGGAACTCGGTAAGGAAGAGCAGTTAATGGGTATTGAGAAAACTATGCATCATTTCTACTCCTGTTCAAATACATGTAATGTTGTTGGACCCTGAAAACATCCAAAATAGCTGGCGACAAATCAACTGAAGTTTTGACTTTTAACAATGTCATTCTGATTTTCTTATGATCTTCATTCTCTGAATTAAGGCTGTTAGAAGAGAAACATTGTTATCAACTTGATTAATAAATGTGTTGCATGAATATGTGAATATTAATTAAAGCAATTAAATAAAAGTCTTAAATTTGTTCCAGAAAGATAAAAAGCCAACAGAGAAATAGCAAAACAGTGGGAAAAATCAGAATAGTAAGAGAACTGATTCCAGAAAATACTGAGATGAGTGAGGATTTTTTTTTTTTTAAAAAACTAACTACATTAACTACCATTAAACTTAGGCTGCTTTTTTGTTAAAACATCAAATCACACCTCTAGTTCATCTGGAGGGAGAGTCCATAACACTTGTACCATCAGGGCACACTCTCGTAAGGATTGTCTTCTAGTAAAGACACAGGGCAACTGCTGCTGCGCGACATCGCCGAGTGTTTAAATCGGAGTCTGCAAGACGACTGAGTGTGGGCAATGGCCGCAGACAGAGGGGATGGAAAGATGCTCACATGACCACTCACAATAAGCCAAATCAGCCAAAGAAGAGATGGAAGCAGATGTCCGATGTCTCTTGTATTGGTTTTCTCTGCCCAGGGATTCCCTTTTCATGGAGGATTCACAGCTACACAATTAGAGCAGCCTTCCAGAGCATGGAGCAGCTAGAGAGGTACTGTGTTTCTCTACTGGTGGTAGGTAAAGTCACTGTTCCAGAAGGAGACTACCAATATTGCTTTGGATAATACTGTGGCTTTATCTGCCTGGCTACTGTCCAGTAATTGCTGCTTATCTCAGCAATTGATGCCACACTGCATCTTCAGATTTGTCTGTTGCATTGCAAAATGAGGCCTGTGTGTGTTCTTTATACCTGTACCAGGGATTGTATCTTACATACTAAATCTTTTCTCAAAAGGAATGTGAACTGTACCTTTTCTTGTGCAAAAGATCCATAATACTCCTCTACAGCTTTTCTTCTGTTAGATGAAACTAAGAAATGTCACAATTTTAGATGTCTAACTTGTCTTCATAATCGCGTAGAAGATCAAAATTCAAAATACATTGTTCATGCTATCAGGAAATGGCGGTACATTTGTGACAGTGACAGCTTCAGACCACAAAATTCAGGTGCCGTGTCTGCTAGGAAGATGAAAGGTACGCAACAAAACATTAGTGGATAGAGGGGTTTTTGTCTAATGCAACTCAATCTAAGCTGTAAGATCTGAAATTTGGCTTCATAGAATTATCTAATCATTGAGGTTGGAAATTACCTTTAAGATCATAGAATCATAGAATGTTT
>KL282560.1:1418-24306 GCA_000699545.1 Podiceps cristatus
AGACAGTTAGGAAGCCACACGTGCTCTGCAGCTGTGCAGTTTGGGATGGCAGCCGTTTAGAAATACTTTTGATTTACTCAGTCCTTCAAGGTTTCAAACTGGCACTCAGCGAGAACTTTAAGGTGATGTTTTCAGAAAGAAACACCCAGAGCAATCAGGAAAACCACCCAGCATAACTGGTTTCAACAGTTCATCGTAATAGCTCAGCACGTCAGACAGACCCGGCGAGTTCGCAGCACCCAGTGCTGACAAAGGGTCGGGAGCGCTTTCGCAACTCAGTCCCCACACACCAGAGCTGGGACAGAGTGGGGTACCAGAAGCGTCAGAGTGGATCAGGCCAGGGTTCACGGAAGCCTGCCACAGACCGTATCTGCTTGCATGTGGAGGTGAAAGAGTATTTCAGGTTTCAAAGTCCTGACCTTAACAACAGCATTTTTTTTCCAGCCTTATTGTCTAGAAAAAAAACCTCACTGTACTTCTCTGCATAACAGGATTTTGGGAGGCTGTTTATTTTCAGGTTTGGGGGATATTTGAAGGTACCGAGACCCATTTAGTTCATCTCTATCCATATGATACACGAGTTTGGGCCCCGCACAGCCTCACCCTTTCAGGGTGGTACCTGCAAAACCAAAAGTCACGGCACCTGAAAACCTCACATCAGCTTTTGCAACCAACACAATGATTCCTTAAAGGCTGAGCTCGGGTGTCTCCCAACAACAATACTTCAGGGAGTGAGTACCGGCCGCTGAACACAGGCAAGATCAAGGAGCCCAGGTGATGACCCCCATTGTGCCCACCCCTCTGTCTCCCCCCTTCCCCTCCAATCTCTCCAGGAGCTGTCCTGGTCCCACCAGCTCCCTGGGTGCCGTGCGGCGTTGCTCCCCTCAAGCAGAGGCACCGAGTGACCCCATCTTGACGCAGCCAGCAGATCCGATCGCATTCTGGTGCCCAGCGGAGAACTGGTAGAGGAACATTTCCAAAGACAACAGAGGTTTGACTCCCCTTTATTACACTTATATTTTTCAAAGAGAAGTTAATTGTTTTAGTAGATTTTGCATTTTCAAACAAAACTAAAGCCAAGATTTTTTCTTTAAGCCTCAGCACTGTGACTGTTCCTGTGGATGACTTTTTTTGCTAAGACCCCTCTCCTGGAATCCCAGGAATGTTAAAAACCTTCTGGAAGGAGCCGTGTCATTGTCACCCCCCCCTTCCCTCCCCCCAGCAGATCTCTGCAGAGAACCAGTTGCTCAAATTAATCCTTCCCAAGTCCCAACTGGCCCAGAGATTCCCAGACCCTCGGTGAGGAGCACTCCCTCGAGTACAACAAAACACCACCACGGTTTTTGCAACTTCAGCCAACAGCCAAATCTTTCAACGGAAAGCAGCGTATACATCAGCGTTAAAAATGCAGGAATTTCGTGACACCCACTGCTGCTGAAATGCAGCCAACTCCGAGGTGGAGTGGAGCTGTTTGCAAGCCGACAGCATCAAAGATTACAACAAAGAGGTAGGGGAAAAGTGTGCCCGCTGCTGCCTTGTCTGCAGCAGGATTTTTCTTTTCCTCCAACAATTTAGCGGCCATTTACGATCAATTGCTCCAGAACAAATCACAAAGAACTTGGAAGATTCCTCTCTCCCTTTCACCTTCCTGAAGTTTGCTCTGGCTGCAGCTGGATGCTTTGAATTAAAGCATCTCCTTATTGGAGGCAAGACCTTAAATTGAAGCGGGGAGACCACGGAAGCGAAGCGTAAGATTGGATCTTGTCACCTTTGCCTTGTTAGATAAGATGGAAAAACAGCTGAGAACAAATGGCCGGGACATTCCCTCAAACGCACCCGGGCCCTGGCAAAAGAGCACCCCTGCCTTCCCCAGGTAACCATCCTGGAAATGGATTTCGGGGCTAACTTCCTTCTGCGGGGTTACGGGCCATCCCAGCACTCTCCAAAATGAAAACGTTTGTTCCGCAGCGGTGGAGAGAAAACAGGGGAGGGGAGGGAAGAGAGGGTTATTTGCAGTGGTGTTTTGTTTGGAGTCGGGATGGTCTAGGGGCCCCTCGGCGGCGGCTCCTCCTAATTCACACAGGAAGAAGGAGATTATCCTACACAGAGACAAGCAGCACTGAAGGCAGGAGCAGCAGTTCAGAGACAGAATAGCTTGGCCCCGAATGATGTCACATTCTGAGAAGCCACAGCGAGGTTAAAGTCAAGTCGGGATGCTGTGTTTACCAAGCAGGACTCAGCCTCATCCTCACCCAAAGACAATTCCATCTGGCACTTCGCACTGTTGTCAATAAAAACAAAGCCGGGTGGAAATTCCCTTCCTGGGGACCCCATGCAGGCAGCCCTGGGCTCGCTCTGCCTTTGCGAGGCGGCTGCACGCCGCCTTGCTCTGAACTCGGCTCGCGGCCGGCACCCGGCAAGCTGAAGTCTCCCCGTTCGGTTGGCACTCGCTGGAAGGCCGGGGAACTTTACAGCCGCTCAAGCTCCGCGCGCCTCAGCCTTTGCTTTTATAGGGATTATTTCTGAAAACCCACTTCCCCCGTGTCTCCATTTTGTTTAATGTCAGATGCCTGCAGCTTATGGCCGGAGAGTCATAAAAAACACTTAACATGCCTTTCTGCTTAAGTCTAGAAAGGAAAAACAACCAATTCAGAAAAGCCTCCAGCTACGGACTCAGCAGATGCAGCACAACTGCAGCTTTATCTCGAACAAGAGCATCAGGGACTGGCACACGGCTACTCTCCTCGAGCAGGCAAAGGGAATACCTGTCCCTTCAGAGAAACGTGACTCCCTCCAGTCAGGTCTTGGGCTAGCAAAGCTCTCAGCAACCTGCCTTTTCCCCACTTCGGTGAAGATCTCGGCTCGCTCCGGGGATGTTCCGTTCTGCCCACAGCTGCTTCATCAACGGACTGAATCGCCTTAGCACGTCTTGCATTTGTGTCCTCAAGAACGGGATCCCACATGAGCGAGGTCATGGGGAAAAAGAAAAATCACAACACCCCCGCTTTAAACACGCAGAAGGTATGTCCAGCGCAACCCTTCCTTTACAAATCTTGCCCCGCCAGAGCCCTTCAGCAGTGTTGAGCAATAGCGAGCAAACCTTTCCCACCCTGCCTTGGTCCTGGTCTAAGCACAAGGTCTTTCCTAGGCAGACCTGGCTGCCTGGGCAGCAGCCAAACCCGCTTGTTTTCCCTTGCCTTCCCCATCGGAGCCCGGATTCCCTTTGCGTATCAGAAAGCACAGCGTAACTGAAATGATTTCGATAGATTCTGGCCTGTAAGATTCAAGGTTTCCATTACAAATGAAACAATCTTTCCTACTCCCGTTCGCTTAATTCCTGAACTGCCGATCATTTTCGGTGATGTTTTACTGACTTCCTAAAGCCTCGTGCTTTTAGGCGCCCTTCTAGCGGAAAAACATCACTTCAAACGCTTGCTTCCACGCCTTCCTCTGTTGCAAAGACACAAGCAAGCTCTTGTTCCTTCTAGGAAAAACGTTCCCTTAACAAAGTCATTCTCGTAAAGGGCGCAGGAAGCCTGCGTGGTCATTTATTAAACAGATTTATACGGACAAATACAACTCCCTTGAAACCCGTTTGATACCTTCAAAACCGACCCTCTCCAGGGCCCTGGGGGCCAAGAATCTGAAACTCGCTGCCTAAGCAAAGCTTGAATTACAGCTCCACACATCTTGTTTTAAAAGAAATGATAGAGGAGAACAGCCAGCGCCCCGCAAGGGTTCCAGCCACAAGCTGTGGGCCTGGATGGGGAGACATGAACATTCGATCGAGTTCACTCCCCACTTTCCCTTGCACAGGCTTTTCTTGAATGCCCCGAGGTGGACGGCGCCCACGGGGCGACGCGAGCGGAAGGAGGGAAGCGCCCTGTCACTCAGCATCTTCAGCAAAAATTCCCCGAGCCAGGCGGGCGCTGAATTTCCGACGTAGGAACACGCCCAGTTTGCCGTCGTGTGCTTCCCGAAGCAGAGGCTGCCAGTGTTTCCTTTCTGTCTGATCCTGATTCAGCACCCGCTGTTCACGGTGCTACAGGCGTTTCAAACTAGGGTCTGAAATTAAATCTTTGCCACCAAAATAACAATGTAAATTTTGCCTGTTTAATAACAATATGGAAACAATTATGTATAAAATATATGTAAAATATTATTTATGTTATATATTTCAGTTTAGAAGGAAGGATGCAAGACATTCTGAACTCTCCGGGTTCACAATAACAGCGAAAATTTCCAAACTTTAAGTTCGAAGAATGTGCAACCTCAGATCAGAAATTCAGCCGCCTGGTTTACTTGCTCTCCCATCTTCCATACGCGATCGGTACCCTTGCTCCGTACATTCCCCAAACCAAGACTCTTACAGAACATACTGGGGCAGGAGGGAGAGAGAAGAAAACAAAAGCTATTTGTCTGCAGCAGCAGGAACTCCCAGCAAGACACACAGAAGATCTCGCTTTTCACTACCTCATCTGCGCTCTGCCTCATCTCATCTGCTAATTGACTGTTGGAAGACGACTTGCAAAGTGAAATAAAACAACGCAAGAACACCGGCGTATCGCGTACGCGGCGGTATTCCAAGTGGGCCAGAGTTAACGTCCCAGGTAGGGATAGGAATAATCCCATTTGCCTCTAAGCAACAACAGCCGCAGCCACTCCTGCTGCTAAACCACCCGCTGCAGCGCGAGACGCCAAAACGGCTCCGACGGCGGAATGAGAGCAAAGTTGGTCCCTGCTGCCAACACAGCGGGGCAGAAGGCAGCGGCCGAGGCTGAACTTGAGCAATAACTGAGGCAGCACCCTGCACAAGGGGAACAGATACGGCTCACGCTCAAGGAATGAAGCCTCCCACCCAGAGAGGAGCCCGCGCTGCGCCCGAGCGAGCCTCGGGGAGACGGCAGTTGCCGGTTTAGAAGTAGCTGCTTCTCCTGGCCCCTTCTTGACTCGGGGAAAGGCCTTTGCTATCTGCTCACGGAAGCATCCAGCAGCAGCTTATCTCCTCGCAAGCATTCCCTCGATATCCTCCAAGGGCTTATGCCAGACAGAGATTTGGCCTGCTGCAAGCACGTACAGCCCAGTGACTCCTCGCAAAGCGGGCAGCAGATGACCTACAAAGAGGCCCCGATCTGTAAAACAGCATTTTTAGACCTTACCTAGTACTGGGAGGGACCTTAAAAAACAACAACACTACAGATTTTGAGAGTTACACATTTTTGAGAGACCCTACAACACTTCAGATTAGGAGAGGCGCAGCTTGATAATCTTACCCTTCGAGGATGGATTCTACAAAGCCTAAAAGCTCCCAGACAAAACCCACCGCAGGAAAACCAGCAATAAATTCCCCCAAACTCCCATCTTCCTCCCTCAAAGCCTCAGGGCCCAAACCTGCCAACCGGCCCTGGTTTTATAGTCTAGGGACGCTGGTTCAAGGGCAAACGATGACAAAGCCCTGAAAGGCAGCACCTGTCGATGAGCCACTTTCCAGCTAATAAATGGCCTGAAAGGTCTTTTTTTTTTTTTTTCCCCCTCCAGACTCCTCTTCTGGGGTGATTTGAAGAAATATCCAACAGGTGTCTTTTAATCTCTATTTAGCTTCTCCAATTAGATAAGAAACAACAGCACAGTGCTTAAAATGAGGAGGGAAAACAAAAAAAAAAAAAAAAAAAAATGGGGGGTGGGGGGGGGAAGAGAAGGATGGGATCAAGAACTGGACCGAGGTCTGGAGGTCCTTAAAAGAATGTATTGCCTTTTGCCTTGCTTTGTTAGAACACCGTAAAGGAAACCCCTCAGCAGCCTCTGCTGGAAAACCTGGAAGGTTTTTCCCTCGAGACTCCTGATACCTGCAGGTCTGTTTGCTTTGGTTTTTTGGGGTTTTTTGTTTTGGTTTGGTTTTTTTTGAGGACAGGAAGTTTGGGGCAGGATTTGTCACTAGCCTGGCTGCAATCAAACACTGGGTGACCCGCAAATCAGAAATGTCAACTGGCTTCTCCGAGAAAAAGGAGTCTCTTGGTCCCTGCCTCAAGTTATCAGGTGCCTGAATTTTCCTAATTCCATGCAGAGTGTGTTCAGCCCAGACCCTTATTGCTGCAGACCTGCAGCCTTTAATTTAATTAACGACCCGAGGAGCCACTGAGGCTCAGAAGCACGTTGACTGGCTGAGGTGAGCTGGTTGCTTTGTGCTCTGAATTCACATTGGCTGATTTAAAAGAACCCCTAAACCCAACAGAACTTGAAGTAAGAAAATGGTTTATTGGTGGTGGGGCTGATAAAAGGTTCCTTGAGGGGGTTGCTGTGGCTTTGTGTGTTACTACGCAGAAGGTGCCGCTTCTCTCCGTAGCGTAGTGCCAAGTTGCAGGGTCTGGCAGCCTCCTTTGTAAGGTGCCGCTGTGGAAACAAGATGCTTTCGAGAGCTTCCCTGCACCTGCTCTGAATTGGGAAGTGAGGTGGTTCCTTGTCAGGGCTCCCCGGGACGGCGGCCTGTCCCCCGCCGTAGGCAAAACCCGCTGAGGCTGATCCTCTGGAGCAAAGATGCAGCCTCGAGGAGGTGGGAGGAAATGATACTTCCCCCCCTACCGAGTTTCCTTTTAAATCCAGTGACTCCACTTCCAAACCGAACCGATTTAGCTGTGGCTGGATGACAGAAAATCCCCCTCCTGAGCAGGAGGCGAGATGTTTTGGACCCTGCACCCAAGCTGTCTGCACGCGAGCGAGACCTGGCAGCCGTGCAACTCGGGCTGGAAGCCTTGCTTTGGCAGCTCCTACCCTCCACAAATTACCAGCCTGGTGGAGAGCAGCGAGGAGGAGGAGGTACGGGTAAGAACAAGCATCTTTCTTTTCTCTAATAGCACTTTTGTATGCGTTGGACTTCTGGAAGGAAAAGTGGAAGGCAGAGGTGGATGAGGGGAGTTGTACCGTACAAGCTCCTGACGTTTCTCCAGCGTAGAATGAATCTCCTATTTAAGTGTGCAGCGGGAAAGGGAAAAAGGGGATTTTACCGGGGATATTCTAGCTCTGCTGGTTTCTCAAATAATAAATTCCTGCGGGCAAGCGTTGCCTTTGTTTTATAGAGACCTGAGCGCACTTTGCACCTTTAATAATAGCCCAGTAAGTGCTTACTTAAGGCTTCCCTATTCAGGCTTAACAAATACAGGATAAGCTTCTAATAAAGCACCCAGTAATTTATTACAGAAGTAAAAGATAACTTAGTATTCAAGAATTCAAAGCCCCGTATTAACAAATATACATTGCTCTAGAAACGCAAACTCTCTTTAGCCTGAACTGTACAAATACCAAGAATAGAACCGTAGCTTTTTTTTTTTTTTTTTTCACATCTTTGTTTTGGTCTTGTTGCTTAACGGTCTTTTGATGAGGCAAAATACATTTCTGAAGTAGATTGTTTAACTTCTGGAGCTATTTGGGGAAGGTGTCATGTTTTCTTTTAGCTCCGGTGTCTTCCTACACCTCCTAGTGTCTTTGCAGCTGATGGCAACCACTGAAATCTGCCCCGGCGCAGAAGTTCTGACACCGTTGTCTGAATGTCGTGCTGTAGACACGACCCGGCACCGAGGAAATCTGTAATACCGCCCACCCCGTAACGCAAAGCTGTCCCCGGGCGTGAGCAGTATAGGACGCCTGGCTTCCCCGTGCACGCGTCACGAGATGGCACTATAGGATAGAGTCCTCCCTGGCCCCGTGTGAAAATCTGGTGGGCAGGAATTCCGCTGTGGAGGCCGAAAGGAGCATTGGGGTAACCCAAACGCGGGCGTGCTGGAGACCAGGCAAGTCAGAGCATCCTTCTCCGAGACCCAAGAAATCTTATCTGCTGGGGGTTCGGGGCGTTGCCTTCTTCATGACCGCAGCAGCTTCACGTGGAAGCTCAATGTGCTCTGAGGGAAATGGAATTTGTGATTTGGAGAAGTGGGGCCTGGCTCCGGGTATGGCAGTGGCTCGTCCCTTTACAGAATGGCTTTCTGCTGACTAGCAAGTTAAAGCTCCAGCGATGGAAGCAGAAGGATCCTGAGTACATGAACTTTGCCCGTGTCCCCTGTTCTATTACACTCAAAAAGTGAGTTATACTCCAAAATGCTGTGAAATAAAAATGACAAAAATCAATGCTCGTTGCAGCTGCCAGAAAATGACCATTTGGGGACGTTTTCTGCTCAAAGTCCAGTTGCCTGCTTCCTGGCTACGTCTTTCTAGCCAGGCAGTCTGTGTTTCCCCTGCTTCTTGCACCGGCCTTCATGCTAAACAGGGCACGTTCCAGAGAGCGAGCCGCTGGGCTTGCTGCTTCTTGCTCCTGTGGGTTCGGTAATGAGTAACGAGCAAGTCCTGGGTTAGCTGAAAGCCTGCCAGGCAGGTCACAGGCGGTGCCTTTCCTCCAGCCTGCGTGGTAAATACGACTAGGATGTTATTCTCACCCCCATCCCTCTTCCTTTGTTCAGCACCTCTCTCCCTTACCGTTGCTACTAGCTGTCACGCTCAGGGGGGTTTCTATAGGTACGTCCCTGGGTTGAGGTCCTCTGCTTTCTCAGTAGACCCTGCGCTCTCCAGAGAAGGCTCAGGGGACGTGGAAGTGTCGTTGACTTTAAACTTCGAGATGATCCTGGCGGTTTCCTGTGTGATCTCAAAACGTTTGAGTTGCTGTCTCCCTCCCGAGCGCTGCTTGAGTGTGCTTGCGTCGGGCGGGCTGTTCCTGCTCCTAGTGCCCTCTTCCAGGACGTCCTTTGGCGTGGAGCTGCTGTCAGTAGGGTTGCCTTCTGCACCAGGCTCCGTTGCCACGTTGGCTAGTGTGGTAGTCCTCAAGGCCAAATTGGAAGACTTGGGAATGACTGGTTTTGTTTTTGCCTGCGCGCGAATATATTTCACAGGCTGACGGCTGAAATGGCATCTGGGCTGGGTCCCTAGGACCGTGTCCGAATCGCTGTCTGTCTTTTCCCGCACAGAGTCCTCCAGGTCCTCCAGCTCAGAGCCAACACTCGTGTTCATCTCTGAACAAAAAATTAGACAGTTATCTTAGACCAGTGAGACAAGGTTACTACGACAAACCGTTTTTGCTGCCCAGAGAGGTGGTGGATGCCCCATGCCTGGAGGGGTTCAAGGCCAGGTTGGATGGGGCCCTGGGCAACCTCATGTAGGTCCAGGCCTGGAGCTTGGTGTCCCTGTCTATGGCAGGGGGGTTGGAACTCTATGATCCTTGGGGTCCCTTCCAACCCAGATCTTTCTATGAATTTTGGCTGATGACTTCTTTTCCCGTTAGAAAGGATACTGAAAACCTTCCCGTGAACAGGCTGAAACGCCTCCCTCTAACAGCTTCCTTAAGGAGGAGCAATCCCGAGGTACGCATTTGAAAGAGGTGTAAGAAGTCAATCAGGTTTATCATCTTAAAGCTGTCTGGTTAAAGCCCGGAGAGCCAGCAAAGGTGACTGTGGGTTGGAGAGCTGCGGCAGCAGCAGGGAAAGCCCTTCCTGAGGACAGCAGAAGCACGCGAGCTGCCGGCCGGCGGCTCTGCAATGGCGTATCTGCACAAAGACCCAGCAGCGATGCCGAGGAGGGCCCGGCTGTGCTTTCCCTGTAACGCAGGGGCAGGCGGGAGGTGTGAAAACCAGCAAACGCGGTACAAGACAACCCATAACAGCATCGCAATCGCCACTCGATTTACCTACGGCATCCACGCTTAACGGACCGTGGGCTCCCTCCAGAGTCAGCTCGTTGGTGGCTTCCCTGGAAGACGCGTTATCAGAGACCCAGTCCCCATTTAAACTGTGCTGGGAGACGTTCTGTTGGAAAAAGCCACGAGTGTTTATACACGACTCTCATTTGACATGAAGACACTGTCAAGTCCCACTTTACCCCAACTGCTGATACAGCCAAGGGAATAGAGGCAACTGCTTGAGCTGAAACTGCCGTGATTTCTCTATCTGTAACGCTCAGGGAGTAGGGAGGGAGCTTGCAGAAGGTCACGGGGCAGGGCGATGAGAGAAAATTAGGGTTCAGGCCCTGCCAACTCCAGCATCCGTGCTGGCGTGCCGTGACTGCCACAAAACTCGCCCCAGCCGCCGCTTTCTGCGGAGCAGCAGTGTGCCGAGGCAGATCCCGTGTCCCGCGAGACGCTGAAGTAGCCCCTTTCAGAACAAAAAGGGAAAAAGAAAACGGCTCGTCAGAAACCGAGCCGTTAACTGGAGCCCAGCGATTATCCTCAGATGCAAATGGGAGGATGAGTGAAGGACAGGGAGGGCCTGGGAGTGGTTGTTTGTACGGAACTAGTGAGTTTGCACAAGGATCGGGTCCCCTGGGCAGGGGCTCCAGAGGTCGGTTTTATTAACAGCAAAATGCGGGTGCCCTTAGAAACAGCTCCCCCTTTTTAAGGCTTGCGACACCTGCGGAATTCAGTCACGCCGCAGAAGCGGGTAAAAATGGTTTGGAAAATAGTCAAAGGCAATAGCTGCGCGTATCTCAAAGCGCTTTCTGTGAAGGTTTATTAATCCTGGAGGGTTTCTGCACACAAGACACAATTGTGTCTGCCCTGGTGATTTTTATTTCAACTGTAATCGTTGTTATTCTAATTCTGCTTCCTCAGTGAACTGGACCTGTAGGGAAAAAGCAGGTCAGCCATGGATATGGTCGCTGCAGACACAGTCTTGCACGTAAGCGCCCATGACTCAAAAGCAGGAGGCAGAGAATTCCTGAACCTGGATCTCGCTCCCTTTGGTTTAACTTTAGGGAAGTCATTTCTTCTTTCTTGCTCATCAAATCACTGTGAAAAGGGAAAAAAAAACCCAAAACCTACCACGTCCCAGCTCTGGGGTGCTATGCCCGTTTTTAAAGTGCTGTGAAATATTGTGAGGAAAGAGCCGGGAGGCTTGGGGAGGGTGCAGAACGCTCAGTAGGAAGGGGTGGGAAAAAACAGGGTCCGTGGCCGCTGCTCAGGGGTGCAGCAGAGCCCGGGGAATCTGGGTCTTAAATGCACGTAGCGGCTTCCAAAGCTGTAGAGCCGTTTACAGAGAGAAAGAGCAGCGTCCCAAGCAATTCGGTATGGAGAACCCTGCAAGGTTTCAGAATGACGGGGATCTAAAACATGGAGCTAACCCCCCATCCAGACTGGTCTGAGAAGCTGCTGAGTGATCTGTAGCTTATAATGTTTTCTGTTTCTCCCACTCCACGTGCAACAGGCTCTCTGCTCCTTCCTCTCGGAATAACCCTCCGATAGCAAACGGTTTTATCTGTGAAAAAAGTTCTCTTTAATTGCTAGTCCACCTTCCTGTCTCTACAGCAGGGTGAGTAAGCCCAGCTCGGGGTCTGGGAGCTCTACCTCTAGAGTTATATTCTGGGCTGTGTTTGGGCTCTGAGGTCCTTCATCCTTTTCTGTCGATGCTTCTTGCGAAGGATTTTCACATCCAAGGGATAAGGATGAAGGCAGGTCATCCATCCCAAACACCCTTTCGTAGTTCTGAATGAGAAACTCCACAATCTGGGCTTGATACCCAGAGTCAACAAGGCATGACATTGAGACATCGCTCCCTGAGCCTGGCCGGATCAGAGTTGGCCCAAATACTATGCCCAGGTTGTTTGGGGACATCTTGTTCTCTTCGTATTTCTCTGCCACCCTGGGGAAGGGAAACAGGACTGTTAGGGGCTTCCCAGCTCTCAACCCGAATGCCCTGAGTACACAGATGGAATGCACCAAAACCCCCGTTTCCCAGTAGAGCGAGAACCCCCATCTTTTAGGGGGAGCAGAGCCCTGGTCCGCGCAGTGCAACTCCGGAGAAAAATCTCGGAAGTTGCCTGGATCTGTCTGGATGGCGCAGCCCCAATGAGAGTGGCTGTTTCTTGTGACCTGTGTTCAGAGCTGGGTGAAAGGGGCCTGGTTTGTGTGGTGCCTTGACCTCTTGCTCTGCACGTTAACTCTGAAGCATTATCAGCCAGGACCTTCTGGTCCTTCTCGGTCACTAAGACGGTCTCCTAATTGTTGTAAGATGCTCCTTTCCACGAATGAATTTTTTACCCTCCGCACAACTGCCTGCTTGGCTCTAGATCAGCCCTTTCCCAGATCAAGGAAGCCCAGGTGCTCTTCTCGTACACGCGCGGTGCTGAGCTCACCGCTCCTCTGGCAGCGAGGTCTCAACGGGGATCTCCTGCGGTCGGACCTGACGCTAACCAGCGTGAGAACCAGCACGCTCCTCACCTGTACAAGTGTGCAATAAGGTGCCGCAGAGTGTTGTAGTTGCTTCCAGGCAATTTGCTCAGCAAGTCCTTCATGCTCTGGATGGGATCGGAAGGGAAGCCTGCGCAGTCCAACTTTTCTTCCCCAGGTTTTTGCAAGTCTTTGGCGAGTGCGATGAGATCGTTATAGAGCTGGGACAGCAGCACCGGTGCCGAAAGCTGCGGCGAGAGGGGAGGAAGACAGCGTGTTACTTCATCCTGCTGGACTGGCAGCGAGGAATGCGGTCAGCTGAGACCTGCCCTCCCAGCAGAGGTTTGGTACCCACTTCCTTCAGGAAATGCTTCAGGACCCCAGTGATGTCGTGGGGGGAGTGCTCGGAGAGCTCCACCAGGCTCCGTCCGTTCTCGAACGCCTGGCACAGCTTTTCCACCCGGGCTTTGGATCCGCTTATCCGATAGATCCCCTGCGCGGTTAAAAGGGGGAGAGGTGAGGAGTTGTGGATACAGAGAAGAGAAGAAGGAAGCAAGAATTGCTTCTCCTCACCTGCACCCCGAGGGCACGAGCTTCAATTTCTGAGGTGCATTTTACCACTATGAAGGGAACTTCCTCTGGGAAATCTCGAGGAACCTGCGTGAAGTCAATGCCAAAGAGAGGTACTCGGTTGGGCAACTTCTTGTGGCCGCAGGTGATGAGCAGGTTCTCAAGACACTTCTTGTGGCAGGCCAGGCAGCACTGAAACGGCAGAACCGCCCCGAGTTATGGTCTAGTTGTGGCTGAACTTGGAGGACTTCTCCAGTTCCCTCAACTGCCAAAGTCCCACCAACCCCAAGAGGGTTGTTTCGGCCAAGTGGCAGCTGGTGGCTTAGTCAAAGGACAAAACCCCACGCCTCGTGTAATGCACAGAGCTTCGCAGAAGGGCCCCTCGTTCCCGCAGACCTGCAGCGAGGTGACGGTCACCTCAGGCTCCCACGCAAGGCATCTGCAAGGACATCTTCTACCCCTCACCTCCTCGCACTCGAAGCCGCTGACCATGAAGGTGTCGCACTCCCTGCACTTGGACGGTCCCCGCAGCTTCCGGAGCCGGTGGGTCTGCGCTGCGCTGGAGAGGAGGATGTTCCTAAACTGCTGCTGGGATGTGCCGTTTTCTGCAGAAACAGCGTTAAAGCGTGAAGAGGAACGGATACGTAAGCACGGTGTCCACCGAGTGAGTCAATTACGCATGTGGCTCACCGTTTTCGAACGTTTGCAAGGAATCTCTCTCCTCAAAATCATCTGAGGACGACATGGTGCCGGTGGATGGAACTTTCAGCAATTTTCGATTAGAGTTTCCTTGAGAAGAGCGAAAATACAAACAGCTGTTCTCATCCGCGTGATGCACAAAGTGGGTCAGTGTAGGCTTTTTTTCCTATTTTAAGGTTTTGGGCAATATTGGGCAAGAATCTTTGCGTCTCTCACCTGGGCTAGAATTGGGAGAGTCCAGGGACCGGGATTCACAGCTCCCCCCGAGGCTTTCCGTGTCGCTGCAGAGGGATTTGTTCACACCTGTGGAAGTTGGATACAGTGACAGACCATCCTGAGAGCTCTTGGGGTACTTCAACACGGGCTTCAAGTCCAAACCGAGCTCCCAAGAAAATCCATAAATACTTATCAATATTTTCTCCCGGTCTGAGCCTTAAGCACTGCCCTAAGAATCTGAGAACCTCTCCCAGCTCTTTGGCTCCTCATCTAAATTAAACTCCAGTGACTTGAGAGAAAATTGGGTCGTCTTTATTAAATTCAACTTACTCTGGTCACCGTTTGCGGAGAGCTGCTTTCTGGCTGTGTCTTCTGGAGCGCTCACGTCCCTTGCTGCGGGAGAGGGTCCGCTGTAATGCAACGCCATCTTCTTTTTGCTGCTGGGAGGGGACCTGAGACGGGGGTTGCAAACAATATTCCAGCAGTGAAGAATAACGGACAATATTGCGTCACGGAGGTGCCTTATGGGTACCTGAGGCAAAGCATCTGTTTCCAGGCAGTTTACAGGTGTAAGCTGAGTTTTCAAGGGCACTATAATAAACACTTGCACAAAATTAGGAAACCAAATTTGTTCAATATAATTTCACCTTTTCTATCTGCAGGAAAAAATTTAGAGGTCAGACAGCACCCATGTGAGAAAAGAGCGCTCCAAATCTGTGGGAAATGATAGAAATAACCGAAGGGACGTGGTAGAAAACGGCTGCCCCGCTTTTACTGATGCGGCTCCTGCGCTCAGCGGAAGGAACCGAGCGCGTCTTTAGAAGTTTGTTCTTTGTTAGCGCAGCTACACAGAGAGAAAGGATCTTCCCATCCGAGGGGTTTTCTGTAATTAGCAATCACAATGCTGCAGCGTTGTGACCTCGTGTTTTAAACACTTTTTTTGTTGTTCTGTGCACTATCCCTTTCTGACCGTTCAGCTAGGATGTAAGTTTTCCACATTTTATTTTATTTTATTTTTTTTACCTCTGTCCTCCGGAAGCGAGTGGCTCGAATTCAAACACTTCCATGTGAATATCTTTCTTCTGCAGAGCCTGAATGAACTCCAGGTATTTCTCGCCCGCTTTGTATGGCTTGCAGACCTCGGACAGGTATTGGTATCCCACTGGAATCTGTTCTGCCTGAGTCTGCCGCTGCTTAAACATCCTTAGAGTGACCTTACAGGGAAAGAAAATAATCATTGCTAGTCGAAGCCCGTGTGCTTTTTCCTCCCTTGGATCTCAGTCGCTCACCAGTCTTGGTTTTGCATTACTCAAACTCCGTTACCTGCACTTCTGCTTCTTGATAGTTCTACTTAACAGGTTGGATAAAAAATAATTTATTTGTTGCTGTTTCTTGTTCTAGGATTTCCACCAAGACTTTTTCTATGGGTATCTCTGTCCTCAAAGCAGTAGTAACTGAAAATACACGTATATAGCTGAGAATTGTTGGGAGCAAAGCAAGGCCCAGAGCGCTCCCTTAACTTCAGCTGCTTGAGAATGGTCAGTTATAGGGTGGTTCAACTGTGAAATGGTGAAGAGCCTGGAGGCCTTATCCCAAACAGCAATTTTCCTGAAACGAGGATCAGAGGAGAAATCATAAAACTACACGTACCCACGTCAGCACTTCGTCCCCTTGGTAAATGAGCTTCCGAATATGGGAGACGATCCGCGCTCGTACTTTCTCCAGTTCTTGTCGCCGAAAGTTGGCATCGCTGATGCACGTCTTGTACAAAGCTTCTGTTTCCTGAACCTGTGCGTGATCAGAAATGGAGCAGAGGAGGAGAAAGTCACCAGGATGGGCGGCGAGATGCCGTAACGCGGGACGCGGGCTGGCTGCGAATACCAGCGGCCTGTTCTGAACTCGTCACCTTGGCTTGTGCCTCCTCGCAAGAACGGCGTCGCTTCTCCAGCTGCTTGTTGGCGCTGCCGGGGTTGGTGACGGCTGCACTCTGGTATTCGTCCTCCGCCTTGGCGCTCAGCTGCTTTGCTTTCTCCAGCTCCTCGCAGCGCTGGACGTATTGCAGGCGGGACTTGCGCAGGGATGACAAGGATTCGTTCTTGAACAGGAAAAGGAACAGGTTTAGGAAGCTCGGTGAGGCGGTGGGAGGAACAAGTCACAGCAGTACTGTGTAAGGAACGCGCCTTGGTTCAAATGGATGTTACCGTTCAAAGGGACAGCAATATTCTTTGTCCCTCTCCTCCCAAAGTCCAGAATCACAGAATGGTTTGGGTTGGAAAGGATCTGAACGGTCATCTCGTTCCACCCCCCTGCCATGGGCAGGGACACCTTCTGCTACACGAGGTTGCTCCAAGCCCCTTGAACACTTCCAGGGACGGGGCAGCTGCAACTTCTCTGGGCGACCTGTGCCAGCGCCTCACCGCCCTCACAGTAAAGAATTTCTTCCTAATATCTGATCTAAATTTCCCCTCCTTCAGTTTGAACCCGTTACCCCTTGTCCTACCACTCCATGCCCTTGTCAAAAGTCCCTCTCCAGCTTTGCTGGAGGCTCCCTTCAGGTACTGGAAGGCTGCTATAGGGTCTCCCCAGAGCCTTCTCTTCTCCAGGCTGAAGAACCCCAACTCTCCCAGCCAGTCCTCATAGGAGAGGTCAGAAACTCTAAGGGAATCCTGGGATTTCCTCTACAGCTGAGCAGAAACCCAGCTGTCCCGGATCCCCTTCTGCACGGTGCCCAGGAGCACCTTCCTCCCCAGCAAAAAAGGGCCGACGGTGACGTCCCGGCAGCGCGTGTGCAGCTGGGGTTTGGTGGGGGAGCCGCAGGCACCCAGCCGCCTTTGCGGGGGATTCCTCGTGGCTGAAGCCAGCCTAGTGCCAGAGTGCGCAAACCCAAGCTGCGCCCTCCCGCTGCCAGGCCCCGCAGGAGGCGATGGGACCCAGCAGGTACCGCCGGCGCGATGGCACGGCAACGCTTGTGCTCTTTAAAAAAAGTACTTTTATTGAATAGCAGGGTGCGTGTTATGTTATTTAGTTACCGCTTGTTCATAAATATTTCTTTTCACGTTCCGAGCCGTGACTGAGACAAAGGTCAGGCCCATCCATTGGCCTCTTACCATTCTCTTTTGCTCCTTTGTCCACTGATCTTTGAATTCTTTCCTCCACTTCTCAATTTCATTCTTCTTGGCTGACAGAGGCTGCAGAGGAATAATAGTTAGGATGGCAAAAGTTCCTCACGAGGCAGGAAAAAGTATCTGACGGATGAAGGCAGGACGTTAGAAAGCAAACCTTGCACGATGCCTCTTTTTCCCTTAAACTTAGTGTGTGTTTCCTTCTCTCTTCCCCTCCGCCCCCCTCAGACCAGGATAAATCCCTTCCGTTAGGTCCCTGATGTTCCCGTCTAATCTCTCAGCAGAGTTGTCTAGCCCACGTGGAAATACGGTACCTGGTAGAATTCCTTCTGTTGGAGCAATCCTGCAGTCTCACTAGCCGAATTTCCAACCTTTATGTCATGTTCCAAGACCATTGTATATAGCGCCCGAAGAGGCATGTTGTACTGCAGAAACAAACAAACAAAATAGATATAAAACGATGGGTAATCGCTGCAGCTTTCCTAAATTAAAGAGCTTTTGGTAGCTATTACAGAAAGGTGAGGGGGTCCACACTGGTTAAATGAGGGGGAGTTATTTCAGACAGCACAGATAGCAGGATGTTGGAAGCAGAAGAGGTTTTTATGCTGGGCAGTGTCGTGCTGACTCCGCGCCTTGCCTAGCTGAAACTTTCTAATTTTGCAAACGCTTACTCTGCGTCATAAGCCCAGAGAAGAAAAAAAGGGAACTGATCCAATACTGAGAGTTTTAGGAAGGGTTTTGGAGGCGTATTTGCTTAAGCTGGACTCTACCAGCAGTTCACGTGCGTGAACAGCCTTGCGCTTGCTCCTCCTGCGAAGGGAACCCCGGGCAGTGAAGCGGGAAGAGCGCCAGGACCCGTACCTGTTGGAAGATGGCATTTCGTCCCGATTCTGCTATCTTCACCATCCCTTTGGCAAACTCCGTCTCTGTAAAAGGGCAGAGTAGATTAGACACCAGATTCGCGGTTGTAGAGGTGGGTTTGTCGAAGCCCGAGGTCATTCCAGTCAACTGGGATCACTCTGGGAGGAAGAAATTCTGACTCCATGTCTTTATTTTCATAGTTGGGCAAAAGCAAATAAAAGGGTTGGTGTTTGGCCAGTTTCTGACCAGTATCATTTTGATTGTAACTGTGTGTTCTTGTCTACAATTTTATTTTTTAGAATAAAAAAGAAAAATACCGAAAAGTGTACGGACTCCCAGCTGGTTCTGTGTGCAGACTCACCGTAGCTCAGACGTTTTTCAATCCAGCTGAGCAGCTCTTTGACATATTTACACCACATTTTGGCGTATTCGAGGGCTGCGTCGATGCCGCCTTCACATTTTATCAGCATTTCATCTGCCTCCTGAACTGCAACAAAATAAATCCAGATTCAGAAGGGCTCTGGCTGATGAGCAAAGGTTCCCCCAAGAGTGCCAAAACTGGAGTCTCAAGAGTTGGTGCCACAAAATACCTGGATAACGGCCATGCAAAAGGTCTTTCACTGGACAATGCCCTTACGATCTACTTCCGGCGACCCCACGCAGTCCTGCCCAGGGAGCCGCGCAAGTTCCAGGTAATTTAGACACGTACGTTCCTCTGCCCTCCACTTTTAATGAAATATTTTACTTAATTTGGTTTGAAAACCAAAAGTGAAGGACCTAATGCGTTACTGGGTTGTTGCAGGAAGGATTCTTGTCCCTCGGTGGAACCAAAAACGCATCTGTCATGATGCAGTGAGCAAATCTAAACACATTTCAAGCTGAAAACTGACAAAGCAGCTTAGAATTGTTTATTTTTTTTTCTTCATAGGAACTTTATAACCAATTTTATGTTGCATTTTATGACACCGGGGACAAATACAGAGCTGGTGAGAATCCTCCCAGTGCAACAAAGTCCTTCAGAGTATCCCAGGTTTCACTGGGTGGATCCTTGCGGTGCCTAAAACCAACAGACCTCTGGGAGTTGATGTCTCAGTAGTGAGAAATCAAGACTTTGTGAGAAGCTCCTTAACAAGATATTAATGGATAAAGGGAGGAAGACGTGTGTGCTGGAGGAAGCAGCGGGAACTCCTGAGCTCAAACGGGCATCCGCGTCCTCGCTGGGCACCAGCCCGAGGCTGCTGCCGGCAGAGACACCGGCATTATTCATCCGTGTGGTTAGGAGGCCACCGGGACCGTTGCCAGGTGATTGACTAAGTGTTCTCGTGTCACCTCATTGATTTTTAATTAAAACCAAACTTTAAACAGCAATGTTACCTGTTAAGTCTGCCTGCGCTTGCCTCTCTGAGCTGGTTTTGCTCTTGGAGACACTTTCACTCAGCTGTGGGGGGAAAAAGAAGAAAAAAAAAAAAAGGGAGGAAAATAGTGAAAGCAAGCTGAGTATTCAGAAATGTGGAGGATTTTTCCAAAAGGCCAGCTGCAGTGCTGATTTTGCCCAGCTAAGCAAGCCAGTGCAGTTAAAATAACCTGAGCTGGGGTAGAGGGAAGGTCGCAGGGCATAAACGTCTACCACAAACAGAAACAGGGGAAACGCATCGTTGAGGCAGAGCGAGCAAGGCTGGAAAAGGGCTGCAAGACTGGATGCTGGCAGCTCCTCTCTCCCTATGATTCACAAAATATGTGACTTTTATTTTTAAGTTTAGCTTATGCCACGCTATGATTACATGCAACAGTGGCTGTCAGAGAAAAATTAACTCCCTAACCCCGTTGTTTATACAGAAAAGCATGAAACGAGGCTGATTAAGTTCTATTTTAAAGGTCTTCTGTTTCTTAAGGCAAACGTTTTTGGAGGTTTTTGATGCATGACTCTCAAACGTATTGCGTTTCCTGACTTGTCTGATCTTTCTCTTAGCACGCAGAACTCGAACCAGCAATTTCCACATCTGCTTTTTCAGAAAAATACCAAACCCAGACAGTAAACGCCTGAATGTTTTTGCTAAATATTGTCTGCTCTGTTGCCACCTCCGTCGCTGTTGTAGCCAAGTGCGTATGGTTCTTGTCTGTCTGTTCAAGTAAGAGCTGGAACTATGGGTTTTTTGGTTTCAGATGATCACCCAAAAGCTAATTTTAATGAGATAGAACCATGCGCTTTGGCAACAGACATCGATCATTTCTTCATTGAAAAGGGTCTCATTCTTTGCCTACCGGCACGACCTCTCTCTCTGTGGTCAGGTCTGCGTCGTCAGTGCTGTCACCATCGCCGACAAACATATCAACAGCCCTGTGCAACGAAAACGGATGTGATTAAATAAACGAAGGTTGCAAAGAGCCAGAAAACGAGCTCTGCCCCGTTTCTCTACATACGCATTCCCAATTGAGATTTCTATGGCGTCCAGGCTCCGGAATATCTCACTGTACCGCTTCCTGTTTTCAGGTGTCCTGTCTTGACTGTCGAGACCTGGAGTTGGAGAAGAAATCGTTTCACTGAAACGCCTGACCTCAAGCTCCCTGAGGTGGACGGGACGGTTTCTAGGGGTGCAAGGGCACGTGGCCGAGCCCCGCTATCCCGCACGGATTCAAGAAGCGGCAAACTGCGATGGCGTGGCAAAGCATAGGAAGGTGAGGGTGAGATGGGGTTCAAACGAAAGCTTTGGGAACGGAAAATTCATTGATGTTCCTTGGGCAGAACCCCTTGAAAACGAGACAGCGGATGATCCCTGCACCTCGATCGAGCCCACGCGCACGCCGTAAAACCTGCGTCGGCAGAACTGCGTGTGCAGAAAGCGGCACAGTCCGGCGCTGCGTGGGCTGGGCTGCGTTGCAAAAGTTGCCTATTCCTTGTGCATCGTGTGTGTGTGTGTGTGTGTGTTGCAATGTTTTCTGTGCAGGGCCTGTTTCTCAATATTCCACATGCTTGTTCGTGGTGATAATCTACATTACGAAATCCTGCACCTTATTCAGTCCCCAGCGGGTACAAATTATTGGGCACACAATATAAATGAGATGTACTGTAAAACGGGCTTGTTCCCGCTTGAGGGGCGATGCGCTCCTGCCACACATCTCTGTAAGGTCTCAGCGTGTTCTGCCCGCAGTCGCACGTGTAGCAGGGTGGAGGCCAGCACATGCATTTCACACGGGGCTATTGGTGCCGTTAATCTCGCTTTCCCCTCTGTCATGTGTTTGTCACTGAGGGCTGAAACTAAAATTGAGTCAGGCTGCAAGTTGCTGGAAAAAAAAAAAAAAACTAAAACCAAAGGGAAAAACATTTTAAAATACGAAACTGGGCACAATGGGTAAAAACAAAAGAAAACTTCACTCTTTGTCCTTTTGACATTCCAGGAAACAGGATGTGGTTGACCTAAATCTAGAGTTGCTTCACTGATAGCTGAGTTTTTGACAGTGAGCAAGGACTTGTAAATGTTGCTCAAATGATGCTTGGTAGAAAAGTCAGTTTGCATCTCAGTTAGTTACAGCTACTCCTGGGCCTGGTCTCAGTCCTGAAAAATACAGCTTTTTCAAGTCAGTTTTTGATTAGGCGCTGGCCTGCCACGAAGCCTGCAAACAGCACGGCAGCGTCGCTGACCCCAGGCTCGCAGAGCCACCTCGGCTCTGGGAGAGGCCAGTGACTCCAGGGAAATTCCCAGCACGCAGGGCAAGACCCAGCTACTGGGCACCTGCCACGGGAGCCGTACGATCCCGGTCGTCTTCCAGCCGAAATGGTTCAGAAGAGGACGAGGCTGGCTTGTCTGTGCTGGTAATCAGGGACGCTGTGAGCATGTACCTATGCGTACGTATTTTGTTTTAATTCTATAAAGACGTCAGACAATGCAAAGAAAGGACCTGAAGAGAGAACATAACGATTGAAAGAAAGACGGCAAAGTATTAAGGATTTTGTTCTGCGGAGCTCCTTGTTTGGTGTCAAACGAGAGTGCTCTCTGACAATCGCATCGTTACAGCCACCAGGCCGTGAACATTGAACGATCTGACGCTGTCGTCAGCTTAAAAATAGAAAGAGCTGTGAAAAAGGCTGGGTGGGACACCGAAGCCGCGCTTCCACTTGCAGTCAGCGTCGAGCAGCAGGGCCAGATGCCGTGTTCCCTTCTGCGTCAAGAAATGGGCTGGGAACGCTCCTAGCTGACTTGCCTCTGCTGAGCCGAGAATTAATATTTATGCCGGCCTTGTTCTTTAAACGTTTTCTGAATGTTTTACTCTAAAGTGAAACGAGACACTGAAAATGTGTGAAGACACACCTGGGGTTTTTCCATAAGCCGCTGAGGTCTGAAGGAACTGGGGGGAACCGCTCAGAACGGCCTGCCACGCCTGGGGGACCCGGGGAAGGGATTTAAAAGCACCGATGATGCTGACAGAGACCTGCAAACTGTCCTGCTTAATCGTGATAAATCACCATTTTGCACTGAGACCCGAGACAGGCAGTTTCCCAAACGTCGCGGTTGGGTTTTGACATACGATGTTCATAATCCAAGACAAACCCAAAGCATACTCATTTAATTTGAATCCTAACTGTTCTCGTTACTTTGTGTGAGCAGATGGACGGCTTTAATTTCTCTTGTTTACCACCAGCAGGGGATTGTACAACAGGAAGGAGTGACTCAACTTGAGCAGCGCTGGCGATGGGCAAAATGAAACATTCTGCTTTTGAAAGCAGCTATTGTGCGGTGCCGTAAGATAAGCAAAACCTCAGGTGCTCACAAGTCTTTTGCTTCATCTTAATAAGATATTACCTGCGATACTATCAAAGTAGAAAGGTGGAAAAAAACGGACGTAAAAGTTTTCCTAGCCTTGCTGGAGCTGGTGTTATCAGCCGCATTCTCACAAGTTTAAACGCGTGCTTCCCTGTACGCAGCTCCTTTGTCATTCAGGAGCGGCACCAATTTGTCCCAGCTATTTGAAACCTTTCAGGTGGCTTTTTTTTTTTAGCACATGTAGCTCTGGGCCAGTGGATTCGTGTCCCTCATACGTATCTCATCAAGGAAACGAATTGCCTCGAATGTGTTTGCTCTCCATTGTCAGCTGCCACCGTCTGCTGGACGCCTTCAAGACGTCCCTTCCTGATGAACCGTGCACTCCTGGTTGCCCACTTGCTAAATACGTAAACATCTCTGTACGTTTTCCTGAACTGGAAGGAAAATGGAGTCCCTGTGCCTGGCAGGCGCGCACAGGCCCCCAGAAATATCCACAAACTAATTCATCCTTCAAATCCTGCCGA
>JMFS01110130.1:0-10971 GCA_000699545.1 Podiceps cristatus
TCTATGTGTAATTATTAAAATTTTATACATATTTTTGCATTCCTTTATATATATATTTTGTATATATATTTTTTCAGATCTGAGCACTTCCTGGTCTGAAGGAAAATAGGCAGTCAATCAGAGGCTGCTCAGAGACCAAATGGGTATGACGGTTTGAAAAAATGGAAACTTAGCAATCATACAGATGTATGAAAACATCTGGGCTACGATGTTGCCAAAAAAGGTGGTTGCTGTGTATGCATTTCTTTTCTTCCATACTTCTTTGTAAAGTGGAAGTGGTGGCTGGTCACAGTGATACTGTGCAAGCACAGAACAGTATGAAAACTTGTGGGGTCATGACATTGTCAAAAATCATTGTCAAATGCTAACTGATGTTTAAGCCAACTCGACAGGCACAAGTCTATGAGACCCGATGGGATACACCCATGAGTGCTGAGGAATCTGGCATTGTAAGGCCACTCTCAATTATATTTTAGAGGTCATGGCGAGTGGAGGAGGTTCTTGAGACTTGGAGGAAAGTAATGATCACTGTCATATTCAAGAAGGGCAAGAAGGAGGATCTGGTGATCCTCTAATGAGCTGCTGAGTTCACTAAGCCTTCACTGCTGAGCTTTCCTCAGTCCCCAGGAACGTGACAGAGCAAATAATCCTGGAAATCTTTTCAAACTTATGAAGGAGAAGGCAGCTCTTGAGAGTTGTCAGCATGGATTTATGATGAGGAACTCATGCCTAATCAACCTGATAATCACCTTCTATGATGAAATGACTAGCAGGGTGGATGAGGGAAGAGTGGTAGATGTTGCTTAACTTGACTTTAGCAAGGTTTTCCACAATGTCGTAACATTTCATTGACAAAAGGATGAATTACACACTAGTTAACTGGACAGTGAAATGATTTGAAAGCTTCCTGAACTGCCAGGACAGACAAAGTGTGTCCAGTTGCACACAGTTCAGCTGCAGCACAGTCACTAACGGTGTGCTCCAGACGTCAGACTGGGACCAATACTTTTTCACTTCATTAATTATATTGATGACAGGATATACTGCACCCACAACAGGTGTATGGAAGACACAAAACTGGGAGTTTTGGTTACATCAGACAGTTGTTTTGCCATTTAGAGGGACCTCAACAGGCAGAGAAGAACCTCATGAACTTCAGTAAGAGCAAGTATCAGTTATAACCCCAGGCACCAGTACCTGCTGAGGGTCAACCAGCTCAAAAAGCAGCTTTGCAGAAAAAGACCTGGGGATTCTGGCAGACACTGAGTTGACTGTCTAATGTTGTGGTAAAGGAGGCCAACACCCCCCTGGACTGCATGAGGAGGAGTATTACCAGTAGGCTCAGGGAGGTGATCTTTCCTCTGTGTGAAATACAGACTTGTGAAATACATCTGGAATACTGTGCCTGGTCCTGGTTTTGCCAGTACAAAGTAGACATGGACAAAGTGGAGAGAGTCCAATGAAGTGCCACAAAGATAATAATCTTTGGTGATTATTATCAAGAGACTAGAGCACCTGTACTATGAGGGGAGTCTGATAGAGCTGGATCTGTTTAGTCTGAAGAGAAGGCGGCTCAGAGAGATCTTACTCATGTATATAAATACCTGATGGGTGAGGTATAAAAACAGAAGGAGCTGGACTCTTCTCAGTGATATCCAATGATAAGACAAGAACCAAGAGATTTAAATGAGAAATTTGACTTCAATAGATGGAGAAAAAAACATTTTTTAGTCTAAGTGTGATCAAATATTGGATCAAGTTTTCCAGAGAGGTTGTGGAGTGTCTTTCCTTGGGGGGGTATTCAAAACCCATCTAGATATGGTCCTGAATAACATGTTTTTGCTTACCCTGCTTTGAGCATGCAGTCAGACAAGATGATCTCCAGAGGTTCCTTCCAAACTCAGCAATTCTGTGATTCTATGAGATAGAAATACTTAGTTCTTTTCCATGGCTGGATTTTGTATAATGTCATGGGACTTACATTGTAATTGTACTGCATATAGTCAAGACAAAAAGCAGTTTAATGTACTTGGTGATTTGAGGAAAGGCAAAGGAAAAAAGAGAGATGGAACATTTTCTACTGTTTTCTTTAATGGGAAATTGCATAAATGATTTAAGATATAGCAGGAATAACCCAAAGAAGGTTTGTGAAAAGAAGATATATTAATATGTTGATGCTTTGCTAGCTAATTCTGTAGTGCTGTAAACATCTCTCAAACACTCCCCCTCAGATGGTTCAACAGTTGCTTTCACAACATATTGAAGAATCCCTCCTCCAGAGCAGGAAACCTTTATTTGTATTGGGAAAGGTAATTTGAAAAAAACAGAGCAAAGAAAGCAAAGCAGCAATAAGAAGAAACCAGAGTAACTTGCACTGCCTGTTTTTCCGAATCTCTTCATGTTCATAGAAGTTAGCCCTCTGTCAGTGCTGTTCTCTTTCTTGCAACAAATACCCCCCAAACCCAAAAGGAAATATCTATTAATGTAATACTATTTTTTTTCCCCTCTATCTTCATAGCCATGTGATGATTCTCCTCAGATTTTTTCACCTCTGCCCTATGGGTTTTGTGATCAGAAATTTCTCAAAACTGCGGTCTGTTGCATTCTTATGGATCATCTTTGTTTATCAAGCACCTCTCCTGCACCACTGCAACTGGTTTTCTTAAAAACTTCTTAAAGGCACACATTTAATTTCACATGTCTTTCACATAGTTCTCCCTATTTGTTGTTTACATACTCCTTTTTCCTCCTCATATTCATAGCTTTCTCATCTGTTCCACAGCTCCCATCTGTTTTTTATTGTATTATTCCTCTGTGAAAGATAAAAATCTAACTAAGGAGAAAGCTATGTAAAGCACCATTAAAACTGAGTATTTCATAGTTTATTTCCTTCCTTCTCTCCCTTTATCCTCTGCTAATTCTTTCTTTTGCTGTGCCTTCTCTCATATCATTGTAGTTATGTGTAATGAAACTCTTTTGGGGCAGGGATTATAGCTAATTTATCTGCTTGTATAATATCTTATACACTGGCAGAGTACTGGCAGCTTAAACAACAATATCTAGAGTAGACAAGGTAGCTTAAGATAGGAAAAGAAATTTTGGAAAAATATTGCTGCTTTTATAGAGCATTTGCTCAGAAAGAGAACTGCTGCTGTTTTATCACCAAAATGTAATGACAGATCTCCTACTAACTTTAATATATGAAGGTCACGGAGTAGAATTTATTTTAGAGTTTAAAGTTCTTGAGATGTGTTCTCCCTAACTCCTTCTATAAAAATCCACTTCTCCATATTGAAGACCTACAATGGATTTTAATTTTAACCATGAATTGAATCAATAGAAGGATTTTTTTTGCAGACACTTCAAAAAAAAAGAAGACTTTTTAATACCTTAGTATAATGACGTGAACTTCACTGGGCCTTAAGCTTTGTTCTTCATATCTTAAAAAATGATTGGAGAAATATAACTTGTTTATAATAGTCTCTAAAAATGATAGTTTATGTCTTCCAATAATTACTATGAACTCAGACAAAAAATGGGGGGGATCATTTTCTTATCTTCCAAAAATCAAAGTTATTGCACTGTCATCAATGTGATTATGACAAATTTTGATAGCAATAAACTGTGGCTCAGATAGAATACATCAGCAGTCAGAAATCCATCCTAATGTTAAATTTATTTTTAATAGTTTTAATAGTCAATAGGTAGACTTTTAAAAAAATATATTGTTTCAAAACAAAATAATGATATGTCCTTATATTTTTTCATCATCACATATTATGAACCACCATTTATCAATAAAAGCACATGGAAATGACATAGAAAGATTTCTTTCTGATTGATTCCTGAAAACTACAGAAGAATAACTTTGCTTAAGATGGAAGAGCATTTGTTCTGTTTTGCATTATCCTTATATAGAACATATAACCACACTCACTCTTCCAATTACTTTAAACATTAAAGAACAGATACATCTGAAAGACTACTTCATTTACCATCTAGAGAGACCTCTTTGTTTGCAATTTTGTGCTTACAGGTGACAATTCATAGTGAATCTTTGAAGTAAGAGCTTAAAAAAAAAAACCACAACAAACCACAGAAAGTAAAAGGAAAATAAAAAGGACTGTAGGGTAACATGAGAAACTGCAGGTCTTGAATATATTTAAATGACAAGATGGCTCAGTGAGGACTTTGCTTTAAGCATTTGTGATATGAGGAAAAAGAAAAGCAAAAACACAAAGAAAATTTTAACACCAAATAATGACAGTACAGAAACTCTTTTTTTGGTGCATAAACAGAATGAACCAAGTCAGACTGCATAGCTCTAGTTCACAGCTGGCTTGATTTTAGGTAGGTCATTTTGGGAACTATTAAAATAAGATAATATGAAAGGGTTTTTCTTAAACATTTCAGACATGCAGAAGTGGTTTTGAATTACATGAATGATCAGTACACTAACTTAGGCCATTTGCAGTACTGCTAGCCCTGGTTGAGTCCTACAAAAAAATTCATATACTATTCATGTACTCGTGTAATTGATATTGCTCACAAGCATATTTTCAGAATACATTTTTTTTTTTCTAATTTATTTGAGATTTTAAGACCAAAAGGATTGCATTTTTTTATATCCTGCAGTACAGCTTCTGCTACTTCCAGTAACAGTAGAATTAAAAATAGCTGATCAGCCTTTTAATGTATCCATTTTGTATTGTGAATTCATTGTCACTCATTGACTTGCCTATTAATTGAATACTATCAGATAAATTACTCGACTAATAAGCTCCAATACCTCCAGAACTGAGGTTACAACAATAGTCATCACCAGAAACAAAAAGATACATCACTTTTGCTATTCTTTCTGAACCCCTTTTGATTATTTCTGTATAATTTTGTTTTAAAAGCAATGTGCTCAGAGCTTAACAAATACAACAGGCTGTGACCATGTCATGTTACTTTTCTCTTTCCTGTAAAATCAATTCATGTTAGGTTTTATACTATCATAAAACATTGTCAAATAAGGCTTTTCGTTCTAAAAAGGGAAATGAAATAGGGGAAATATGCTGTCATGTGCTTTCAAGGGAGTTACAAATTATATGAGACTGTTACATTTTTTTCTCCTTAGTGTTTGTGATCTATTAAATTATAATTTTATTTAAGCTAAAGAAAAGTTGATGTTTAAAACTACAGACAACTTCAGATGTACATGGTTATGTGAAAATTCATGTCTGTCTTGCCCCGAAAACTCCTTGAATTTTAGTGAAGAATTTCTGCTCATTTTTGTGTGTACTTGAGTACCTTTAAAACTTTAACCTCACAATCACATGTATGAGATGTATGACAACTATTTTTTTTCCTTGATATGATACAATGCCCAAAGTTTCCTATTTTATTTAGTTTTTTCTTTCACTTTATATGGCTACACTAATTTTTATTTAAATTAAAAAAAAAAAAAAATCAGAGCTAGAGACAACTTGATAGTGGAAGTGGGACTGTGTTCCATATATAGAATGGTATAGTTAGATATACATACTCATACGCTCATAGAGACACAAATAGACACACATATATGTATATGTAGATAAAAATACAGAGCACACTCATTAGTTCTGTCTGAGATGGTGTGTCACCTCAACAAATTGACTCACAGAATAAATAGAGTTACTATTAAACTATTTTTTAAAAAATACTGGTTTATACAGCACTTAGAATTTTATTTCTTGATTTTTCTTTTCTTTGCTCCCATTTTTGTCACTTTCTACCAAACCTTCCCCTTTTTCATGATTTTGAGTCTGTCTTCCTCATTTTTTATATCCCACTCTCAGTTTCTTTCTTGTTATGAATTCTTAACTTCTACTATTTCACTTCCCTGCTAAACTGACTGTCCTATGCCGGCACAGCCTCTGCTGAACAAAGGCTTGAGACAGCAGTGCTGCTCTGTCTGCTTCCAAGCAAGACACCAAAGGTTTTCTGCTCTAGAATGCTAGAAGATGCTGTCAAAAATTACCATGAAAGGTGTATTACACTAGTCTAGTTAAATTTTACAATTATTTTCAGGTTTAGTGTGCAATCTTAGTTTAAAGCTATCTGGAAAACTGAGTCTTGAAATAGTGAATTGCAGCGTTGTATAAAATCTGGACTTGGTATATACACATCTTTGATGCTGGTAGGAATTCGTTATTCTTGCCTTCAGGCAATTTATCAAATCTAGGAGAGTCAGGCGATCCTTTTTAGGGTAGAACAAGCGTTAGGAATGTATTTTAGTGAGATATGATGCATTTTCATAATTCTAGAAATGTTATAATGTAACCAGATCAGAAAATGAAATACAATGTATAAGATGCTGAAGACTAATGGGAAAGTTTCCTTCATGTTATCACCAAAAAATATATACTATGTCTCTATTATAAGATAACTAATTACTTAGCTGTTGTACATTTCTGAAAGTACTGACAAATGTCAAAAATTCATATAAAATATTTAAACAAAGCAATGTTATGTTGTTAGAATTCATGTGAAACTTCACATTATAAAAAAAAAGGGCAAAAGCAGTTTCAAATGCTACGCAAGCAACTACTGTATGGTAATCTAGATAAAATGGAAGATTTACAATATTATCACCACCCTTTCCTCCCATGTTTCTTTTTAAATTTCTGATAATACCTTGTCTTTTGACATAATCTCTTAAAATTGAATTCATTTTACTTGCATTTCTCTCTCCCCCCCCCCCTCATTTCTCCATATCTCATTTCCTCATATCTTCATTTCTTACTGATATGTTCTTATTCTTATCATATTTTCTTGTCTGATGGTCTTGCATTTTTAGACGCTAGATTTCAGAGGTCATTTTTTATTTTGTACTAGAACATCTATCTTTGTTTAAATACTATTGTTGTCACTTGAACCATGCTGTTTCAAGGAGTTAGACTGCTGAGTATGGTCATAATACTCATGTTGGCCTGATCGTGTCCTGTAAAGTGAGTGGTGAAAGTGTCACTGATTCTAGTGACAATAAAATTAGACTATATGCTTTTAAAAATAACTGAAACTGTTCAAACTAAGCTAATTCTATTATAAGGAAGAAAAAAAGTACTTGATATTCCAGCTGTGAAATACTTTAAAGTTTGGGACAAGTCTCTTCATCACTGAATTTCAAATTAAAAACTCATACTCAACATGAGTAAGATGTTGAAATATTTATTAGTGTTACTCAAGAAGTATGTTCTGTTTTTATACATCAGTAATTTGTTCTATTATCCTATCATGCTCTTATTTTTGTAAATCCTTCTGATAAAGTCAAAATTAAATTCTTTTTCCGTTTCCTCATACAATCTTAATTTTGTGTAATCCATACTAAACCCACAGCAATTGTGCTCCAGGCATTTTAATAAAAAATGCTTCATACTTTTCCTAAAGAATCTGTGTTTTAATTTGAATTAATGACTTCTTTCAGCTACAAATTTTTACATTTTTTCCAGGATTTTGTGTGCCAAAATTTGATCAAACAGTGGCATCCAGTGGGAAAAGTAGATGTGCATTCCCAAGGGGTGTAGTTGTTGATATATCAGCTATTCTCATTTTAGAAAGGGAAGAATGTTAATATCGTATTAAGAAATCCAAAATATTTCTTTAATTTATAATAAGTAACAGTATGATAGACTTATTAAGCTAATTCAATCTTTGCAGCTCCAGTAGGAACATGACTTCAGTCTGTCTTTGATTCCCTTAGTTTTTCCTGGACTATTTTCATTTCATCATAGCACAATTTGAGTCATTATCAGTTTCTGACAGTTGCTTCTGCTACTGCTATCTGCCTTGAACAAAAGGTACAGTATTGAATACAACCTACTCATGTGTTGATGAGAAATACAGGTGATTAATGTCCTTGAAATCTAATTTATTGTGGATTGAATGTACATGCATACATTACACCTCACTTAAGTTGTATTCAAGACCAGTTAACTGTGTAGAAATTACTGAGTTAACACGTCAAACTAAAATAAAAATAAAATATTCAAGAATTCTACAGCAGAAGCAAGATAATGATAGCATTAAATGTCTGTGAAACATTAATCTCTCTAAACTCAGGTCTTTCAAACTCATTTTATATATGTATACTTCCCTGCCACAATTTCCACTAGCTGGAAGCTCTCTGCTAGTAAATATTAATCTAATCAGACCATGGTACTTTATATATATTAACTAAGAAGACAATATATTTAAAAGAAATTATGTAATTGATCTTTGTTATTATCCAGAGTTTTGCCAGTTTCCAGTTGAAATTGGATCAACATCAGTGTCCTGTACAAGTTGCCTGAATAATAGCTATTCCAGCTAAATTTATTAGCCTTGGATAATGTCATAAGTAGCCAAATGCTGTTTGAGGTTAAGATGGTAAATGCTTGTCACTCCATTTCCCTAGGTGGGGGTTTGCATAACAGTAAAATAAGAGAAACCATTGCCACAATAGTTATGGATAGTAAAAGCATTTTTAATCAGAGAGAAGCCAAATTTACCATGAAGAGGAGACAGAAAATAATGACAGGTCTGAATAGGAAGGTATATATTTGTGCATAATTGCAGTCTTTATCAATTGGTGCAATTGTTAGAGGTACCTAATTCTTGTTTCCCAGCACAGTTCCACTTGGAAAACAGGATAGTGGGTTAGTTTTTCTAGAAATTTTACTGGAGCTAAGTAGAAGATCCCATCACAGAATTCACACACACACAGAAGTTACTAAAAAGAAAGTGAAGTGAGTATTTAGTTTTAAATAGAGAAAATCAATTCAATTTGTTTTTATAAATAACATTGATAGATAAGTATTCAATTATTTTAGAATACTGAATCTTTACTCAAACATAAAATACTTCATATAAATTGCAGGAAATATTGTGTTCTATTTTTTTATTTCTCAATCACTTTCATTATTTACTGTGTCCATCATACTATTCCTCCTTCTTTGTATACATAGCCAGTAATCTATACTGTATGGACTCTGTACTTATATATAGACAGCTGTATATTTAAATGTAGACTGACTGATATCTTGTTACACTTTCCTATCTTCAATGAATTAAACACATATATAATGCATGTATAATAAACATCTATTTATTTCTTGCTACTTTGTGTCCTTTTTAGAAAATACTGTAGATACAGCATCTTTTCCAGAAATTCACGAGGAAGGCTTAAGCAAAAGATAAGGAAGAAAAAGAGTCAAAGAAAATCCGATTACTAGTCCCTGACCCTGTCCCAAGACATGAAAGATCTAATTTATAAGTATCACAGAAATCCTGTTTATGATGCAGCTTTTTAGGAGCTTGTTAATACTCTGACAAAATAAAAACAATAATAAAAAAAAATCACAGATTCCTTGCCTTTTTTTTTTTTTTTTTTTTTTTTTTTCCCTTGGAAAGAAATAATAATTCTATTTAGAATAAAGAATTGTAAGATTCTGATCTCTAGATCACATTGTGGCTAGCAAGGGAGAAGGAATGAGTTTTAGGGGAGGTAAGTCACCTTAAAGCTACAGACAAGAAATGCAGCCACTAGAAAAGGGAGGGACCTGCTCAGGGTCATCAATTTAAAAAAAAAAAAAAAAAGGAGAAACAAAACTGAGATCTCACAGACACACAGAATCACAGAATGGCAGGGGTTGGAAGGGACCTCTGGAGATCATCTAGTCTGACCTCCCTGCTAAAGCAGAGTCACCTACAGCAGGTTGCACAGGAACATGTCCAGGTGGGTTTGAATATCTCCAGAGCAGGAGACCCCACACCTCTCTGGGCAGCCTGTGCCAGGGCTCTGTCACCTGCACAGGAAAGAAGTTTTTCCTCATGTTCAGACAGAACTTGGCCCCATCCTCTTGACACCTGCCCTTGAGAGCATTGATGAGATCCCCTCTCAGTTTTCTCTCCCTCAGGCTAAACACCTCAGCCGTTCCCCATAGGAGAGATGCTCCTAGGCACATGTGCCTAGGAGAGAGGCCTTCCTAGGCACAAGGGCACATTGCTGGCTCATGGTTAGTTTGTCATCTACCAGGACTCCCAGGTCATTCTCTGCAGAGCTGCTTTCCAGGTCAAACCCCACCCTGTACTAGTGCATGGGGTTATTCCGCCCCGGGTGCAGGACCCTTCACTTACCTGTATTGAACCTCACGAGGTTCCTCTCCACCCAACACTCAGCCTGTCCAGGTCTTGCTGAATGGCAGCACAGCCTTCTGGGGTATTGTCCAGTCCTCCTGGTTTGGTATCATCAGCAAACTTGCTGAGGGGACACTCTGTCCCTTCATCTAGGTCATTGATGAATAAATCGGACAAGTCTGGGTCCAGTACTGATCCATGGGAAACACCACTGGCTACAGGTCTCCAACTTGACTCTGCACTGCAGGTCACAACCCTCTGTGCTCTGCCATTCGTGTCCCTTCCAACACAAAACATTCTATGATTCTATGATTTACACTTTTGGATGTGAGGATTTACATTTTCTTCTGTATCCATTTTTATAACAATTTTCCAAAGACTGCATGTGCTTTCAATTATAAGGAAAAAAACCCCAAAAAACAAAAACCAAAGAAACAAAAATCCCCAAACAAACGCAAACCATAGAAACCGAATAAACTTGAAAGCAGCTCATAGTCACCCAGTGACAGCAATTGCCATTGCTAGCAAAAGGCAAAAAGTTTTGCAATGAGTTTGCAAGGCTTCAGTATTGAAGCTTGACAGACTTGTTTTGTCTGCAACAGTTTTGGCTGCCCTGAAGGTTTGAGGGGCTTTTTGTTTGCTTGGTTGGATTTTTTTAATTAGTTTAGCTGTAATGCATTTTTTTAAGTGTCTACTTTGTTTTAATTTTGTTTATCTTCGTATGGCACAACAATAGATTTTGTTCTGTGTATGGTACTGGGAAACTCTCAGTGTTTTTAACTGATGAGTGGATGATAGATGAAGACGATATAAAAATAATAATAATAATAA
>KL282565.1:4325-17859 GCA_000699545.1 Podiceps cristatus
CACAACCAGAAAGACAAGAAACTTTCAGCTTTCCCTCTCCTGCGAGGTTCTTTGCTAATTGTGCCATTCTTACAGCTTTTTCTTGGAACATGGAGAGGGAAGGGTAAGTAGTGAGTACAACACAAGCCAAAGTTACTCCTTTTTCTTCTCCTAGTGCTGCTGAGCATTGAGGCTTTTAGCTGCTACACTTGGAGATAAAGGCTTATCATCTTTCCCATTTTTACCCTGTTAAGCAAGCTTCAGAGAAAAGACAAACCTCCTTATTTTCCAGGTTTCTTTTGTCTGAGGTAGGGAGTAGGAGCTACATTCCTTTCAGGGTAATTCAGAGCCTGCAACAGCAAAGAAAGCCTCTCAATAAAAGCAGAGGTAAAACCAAACACAGGCTAATGAAAAGAATACAGAGAGGTTGTATCACAAGATCTGTTTATCTAAAACCTTAATATTGAAATATCTCTCCACAATCCTCCTTCTGTAACCCTAGAGAAGGAAATGAAATAGACTGGCCTGAAGCACAGCATTGACAGGAAACAAAATGCAAATCCCCTCAGTTGCTTCCATACCTGGAACCTAGTTAAAAGTGCAAGGTGCTTCAGGTCTGATTTTAAGTAAAAAAGGCCACATGCAGGGGAACTGCTTACAGCAAATTCATCTGAGTCAGTGAGCCACTAGATACAGTTACAGTTTTTCTGTAGGAGCAGAAAGGGCAACTATTTGAGGTAAAGCTGTAGGGGTTTGTGTGTTTGTTTTTAGTTCTGACCCAAAGTGCAGTCACTTCTTAAGCCTCTAGCATGATGTAACAAGGTATCAAGTGTTAAGATGCCACATGGCTTGTGTTGATGCATGTATGCAAGATGAAAACAGTGTTTGGTGAATAGTTTCTCCATGACAAAGACAGACAACAGGAGTAATGTGTATAAGTGATGTCTATCCTTTGTTATTACCATAGCATACATACACAAAGCTGAAAGATGTCTCCATCTATGACAGTTCAGACCTATGTGAGTCTATAGAAGACAGCTGACAAACCTTTATGTATGGAAATAGAGAACTCTGCAGGAAGGATCCCTTCCTTATAGCTGCAGCTTTGCAAATACATCTGGCAAGGAAGTAATCTTACTTGATTTCAAGGGTCCTTCTGAAGCCAGGACATATACATACCTACAGTTGTCTGGGATGAGTGCACAGGTGTGTGCATATAGTCTGTATTTATTTCCTTATCTTAGTACAGCCAGAAACACTATTCCTTCTCAATAGGCTATTTCCACTTTTGCTTTATAGGATTCACAGGAAATACATGAAAACTGAGCACAATATTCAGGCATTGTAACAAAGAGACATATGGAGAGAAGGAGTGTTATTTTAGAAGCTGCTTTTTTAACCAGACAAAAATGGCAGTTGCTTTTAAAGAGTTCACAGGTTTTAAGTGTTGCAAATATTAAGATATAACTCTTAAAACAAGTGTGACCAGGTGGTCAAGGTTCAGGGAAAATTGTGTTTGATCCTTCAGCATGTATCACCTGTTTATTTCCATGAATGGGAATACTAAAACATGCACAGTATCACAAATAACCGGAAGTGCAACACATTTACAGTATCTGGAGTCAGAGCTCCCAGGATTAGGTTTGAATTAGCCAAAAGAAAAAATGAACCATTTATACAATTTATGAGACTACTGACAGGTAGACAGTTATTAGAAACAGAATAGAGTTCTGTAGAAAAATCTCTACATGACAGATGGTAGCCATTATCACCTAATGTACTTCTGCAAGGCACTGAGCATAGTACAGGGATATAAATAAAATGGGGACTAAGCTTAAGTAGATACAAACGCTGCTAGACAAACTAATGCCATGGGAACTACTTTTGGCCACAAAATGCCCAGGAATTTAGCAACAGTGGATACAGGTAGAAACTGCATGTACTGATGAGTGGGGATGAAAGTTCCATGTTGCCATTGCAGTAAACAAAGTCACTTATTTGATGTGTGCTACTAAAACCCCAAAAATGTCGGAAGTGGCAGAAAACTAAACTTAACAGGACACTCAAGATAAGAACAGAAGCAAACAAGTAGTATTAACACAGAAAACAGTCCAGTGAGAACAGTCCAAAAAGAATAACAATCAATAGCAAGAGATGCTCGGCTCAGAAAAAGAATCCAGAGAACAGCAAATTACCAATTTTTTCCACCACATAAAAAAGGACATCTCAGGACTTGAAACAAAGAGCCCATTACTGGATATTAAACTAGGCAGAGAATGATTATTTTTGCTAGCTGGGTAAACATTAAAGTTTCAGTGATAATTAAATATCAAATGCAGATGACCATGTTATCACAGTAAGGGATGCTTTCAGAGATGCATGTAATAAGATAACACTTGGAGGAACATTATGGCACACAGTGGCAGTCTGAGAGGACTGGCTGACTATTACTGGGACAGAAGATGGCCGCAAGAAAGTGTACCTATGCCTCAATTTTTACCTGGGCACAGTTACAGTATTTAAGAGTTGCAAACCATGCTATGAATGAGGTTGATGAAATGCAGCACTATCTGCTTTTATTCCTACTTTGGGACAGTTACCTTTACTGATGCTAAAATCTGCAACCAATGCTCCTCACAGCACTACCTGCCTGATGTCACAACCTTTCTGTTAGCAGTGTGACTGAGACAGATACAGATGTCTCCTCCCTGTGAAGCTTTCCCTTACAGATCATGAACATCCATCCCTGTTCCCCTCAGAGCATGTTAATCCAACTGTAGCTGCACATACAGATTCAGACACCTCATCACGATCCATCGGGGAACACAAAAATGACAACCTACATCTTCTAAGATAAGGTTCAGTTTAGAAAATAAAGTAGCTGTGATCTTTGCATCAGAGGGATCTCTCAGATGGGGATTACTTCACCACTATGCTTCCCTCATTTGACTCTGCAGTTTGCTCCCACTGCTTCAGAGAGACCTCATGAAATAGCTGCTGTGGTGTCCGAGGTTACCATGCTATGGGGAAAATGAAGTAATGGCAAATTTACTTGCATATCAGCTGTAATCTACAGCAGTTCAGCAGCTGTGCCCACAGAGGGAGCAGGACTTTTTTACAATACAGTAGAAGAGCAATACATCTTAAAAGATTACACCTGCTATTATTAATAGGCCAAGAGTCAGGAGAAACAGGATTAGTCAGAAATTCCCTGTTGTCCCCTTAAAGTAAATTCTGTGAACATAATGAAATCATGAAGCAATATTACTCAAATATACAAGATCCATAATAAATTGGATAGTGTAGATATTGTGAAAATTGCACACAAATTAAGTGCTATTTATAATTTGCTTTGAGTCTTATATCTTAAAATTGACAATATGGAGAAAATCCAATGGTTGGTGAGAGCCAGTAATTATTTCACAACATGGAGATCCAAGCCCTGGATGGTTCTTGAGATTCACGTGAAACCGAAGGCTGTTTTTAATGTAAGAAAGATCTTTCAGTGGCAGTGCTTACTGAAGTTATTCCCACTCCTTGCATCTTACTTGTACCCCTTGGCACAACACAGCACCTGCCTTAGCTTGAGCAGCCACATTGTGAACAGGGTCAAGGAATTGATCCAGAAAAAACAGACAAACGTCAAAACATTATTGCTGATACCAACTTCAAGTGCAATCACTGAATACCCTCCAGTTTTGGAGAGATCAGGCTGTTAACTGTGATAGTCAAAACAATCAACATAACCAAACATCTCAAAATCCCAGTATTTTTACAAGCAGATAGTCCTCAAATACCCTCTTTCACTTGAAGAAAGAAGTTAGACATCTTTGTCTCTTCCAATAATAAAGTTTCCTTGGACACCATACTGTCAAGAACCTTAACTAATTTTTGACTGTATGGATGCATTTTCAAGTTACATATTTTTCTATGAAAAATAGAGTTTCTAGGGTTCCAGTTTGCATATGCATTATACAGCTGTTGGTTAAACAGCATTCTGAAGTGTTATAACACACTGTTTACTACCAACAGGAACAAAGGACCAGACATCAAGATCACTTTCCATCTAGCCAAGAGTCAAATTAACGTTCTTGCTTTTTACATTTTGGTTTAATTCATACTCCCCTGCAGCAGGACCTTTAATATAAAGTCAAAAGTTGACTTCACTGAAATTTAAGCCACCAAAATATAAGCTAAACCAGAAAATAGTCAAAGAAATCTGACAAACAGGAAACCTGAAAAAACCCACAGACCACTCCAAGGAGCTAGTTCACTGCTTCTAGCTAAACAACCAGGGTGGCCCATAGCTCTGCCTCTGACACCAGGGAGGTGTTTCAGAGTACCCAGATTAGACCCAAAGATCCCACCTGTTCATCCTAAGCCACCCAGTACACTGTATATTAACAGGAGACACAATAGGCTCCTCTATTCAAGGTTTGTAGCAGAGGTTTCTAAAATGCTTCACTGATCAAAGGTTCTTTTGCTCCTCAAAACATAGCAGCAACTACCTACATACTGGCACCACTGCCAGGAAGAGGTTGTACAGGTCTGAGGCCCTTATCCCCAAAAGTTTAACTCACCAGCCTCTCACTCTACCTTTCTCATAGAAAAGGTGTTTACACATTTTCTTGCCTCCACAGCAAACATGATGCTGCAGAGCCCCTTGAACAAGAACAGCTGTCCCAAGTGAGTCCCACCCAGCAAGTGTCCTGGTGAGGAGGCTGTCTCCTCCAAAATGCAGGTGTAACTTCATTCAGGCAGAGGTTACAATTGCAAACGAGCTCGTATCTTCCATGTCCTTACTGAGCACTGTCTTCACTTAGCTACTGTTTTAAGAGTGGATTTCTCCTCTTCCCACCCCAAGTTTAAGAAAGGACTGACATCTGCTCAGACCTAGACATAAGGCCTACAAAAGAAAATGCAAATACCAGAGCATGGTGCCCCTATATTTCCCTAAAGCAGCCAAGTATTTGTCCTCAGAGGATAAGATAATCAATTTTCAGATTTTTGTTTACTACCTTAATTAAATCAATACTCAGGGTGCTTCTTACTGCCCTTAATTTTTGAAGGCTTCGATGCAGTGCTCTTTATTCACTACACACAATACTGTTATAAGGAACTCCCACTTTCAAAGCCACATAGCAGGTACAGCTGAGAAGACACCCACTGCTGAGTTGCCAACCCATTGTTTTGAAAGAGTTCTCTAGAACAACACACACAAGCTAGATACTTAGTAAAACTGAAGCTAAATTGCATATCCTAACATAATGATAAATTACTATGTGGAGGGTAAAGAACTGAAATTTAAAGGCCACAGATCCAAATTACAGTTTGCCAGGCATTCCCACTATGTTTGCTTATGGAAGCTGAACTGCCCACAGTTGAAAATAACCAAGATGCTTGATCCACCATTCCCATTTACGAAGCTGCTGCAAATAAAGGACACTAAATACAACAGGGGGAGGAGAAATAAATAGGAGACAGAAGAGCCAACATGGTTCTTAAGACTTTAGGCTAAATATTTACTTACCTTATGTTAGACAGTGACCAGATTTCTGCAACTGACATTTTGTTGCCTGTAAATGCTCTGCTTGTGCAAGTGCAGCATGTATTGTTTCAGCTGTGAAATCCACTCAAAAACTCAAAGTACTTTCTTAGATGAAAACCATCTTACCAAACTGCTTACAGTGTCTAAGGGTATGGTAGGTTTACCAGATGTATCAACTGAAGATGGTATCAAGTCACACATCCTCCTGGCTTGCCCAATAGCCAAAAGAACCTATCTTGGGCATCCTTGGTACTTCAAATAGAAAAAAACAAGGGGATAGACTAATGTTTCTCCTAACCCACTTCCTATAATTCTGAAAGGGACAGATCATAATTCTGGTAGTGTTTACTATCTGAAGATGGAGGGCATGTCCAGAAACAGCCCTTGACATCCACCCCAAATCTCAATCATGACTGTTTCATGCCATAAGCCTTCAGCCCTCCATGCAGCTAGCATATTAGCAACAGGACAGTAATACGTAGCTGATCTTCAGCCAAGGAATTGCCCCAGAAACTAGTCACAGCACTAAAAAAATGCAAAGGCCTATTGCATGTCACTGAGTTAGTCATCTCCCTTAGCATTTATTTCCCAGTTAGGTTAAGCAGCTTCCCACTTCACTACGGGGCAAGTGATCCCATGGAGAAGGCTGAGCACCTACCTGGCAGATACTTCCACTAGGAAGCAGCACAGAAGAGGTGGGTGCTGTAACATGTGGGTACTCTGAAGGGCTGCACGTTAGTCTTCATTCCCCACTAATCTGCAGCAGATTCAGTGAACCAGAAAACTGGTATCCATTTGATTCAGGCATAGGTTTTCAGGGAATAGCAGGTAGGGAATGCATATCAAAAGGAGTGGCTGAAGGTGGATTTATACTTGGTCATAATTTTGGGACTTCCAGAATCTAGAAGCTTCAGTCAGGTTCATATCCTTTTGAATTAAATACTTTGAAGAGGCATTCAGGTTAAGGCAAGCTCTAGAACAGAGTCACATGCATAAATTTAATGTGGTTCCTTTATGCCCAGACTGAGGATAGTGAATGGCTGGTGCTTAACACAAGCAGCCATCCAGATTTCACACACACGCCCTCACTGAATGAGGCCGGAGTTTATGTATTGCACAAGATATGGATGACTGAGTGATTTCATGACAAGCCCTTCCAAGGGCTCAGCAAATAATTTGTCTTCACAAAACCCCTGCAAAAGTAATTTTAACCACAGGCTTTATACAGAGCTGAGGAACGAAATTTAGAAGTCCAACCTGAGAAAGAATACTTTTTCAATACCAGCCACCTGGAAGAAATAGAGCTTGCATGAACTTCTACAGCAAGAAATCAAATCCTGGTCCTGACTTCACATCCTATCCATCTTGCCAGTCAGCCCCCTGCACCTCTTCCCCCTTCTACAAACACACTTGCTCTTCTGCTCCCACCTTCTCTTGAGACTTCTTTCTTGCCTAGTCCTTCCTAGCTTAAACCTTCCATGCTTTATTGCCCAATCCCTCATCCTCCCCATTGCCCTTCTGAGACTAGTCTGGACTCCTTCCTAACTGCACAGGAGTTACTCATTGCATGATCCATGTTCAGCAAATCCCAGCAGCCTGCTCTCTAGCTTTCATCTTACACTGCCTCTTCCCTTAACCTCAGGTCTTGCTGGCTCTCCAGGGTCTACCACTTAAACCACAGCTTCTGCCCCAGGTGACAGCTGTGTTCCTTACCACCCAGCTCATAGCTTTCTCCCCTGCACTGACAGCCAGGGTTCAGGGGTGACAAAAGTCACTCAGATATACTGGAATGCCATGTACTAGCCCAGATTCAAGCTTTCACCTAGATTTACAACCTTTACTGCTTCCTGGAGTAAACAGCTTGAGAACATCAGGAGAAGTTTGTCCCTCTTTCATCAAGCAGTTCATCTAAAGATAGCCTACTCCACATATCCTCATTTTCATATTACAGTCACAAACACAGCTCCACTGATAGGGAGCATTGACAACAAACCCCATTACACACACCCAACTTTGTACCATATGATGCCTCAAACACTTATCAGCAAGCTTAAGTTATCAAACAACTACTGAAGCACTAAAAGCACAAAGCATCTATAGGGCTTCACATTGCTAACACATAGCTCAAGACCAGCAGTCACAAGCTTAGTCTTACCTTTGCTGACATCAGGGCACTGAACTGGTGAGCTGCTCCCCAGGGAAGGCAAGCAAGCAGCCAAGGGCAGCCCTAGCACAGGCTGGGCCCTCACCAACAGATGCAGTCCCACAGGGGCTGAATGCATCAGCAAGGGTTGGGAGCTAGGAACAGGGTCCACCAATAGCCCCATGCACTGCAAGGGGATGAACTGTGTCCAGGGAGTCCAGCCAGGAGCAAAAGAGATGGGTCCAGAAACATCACTGGAGACAAGCCCACATGAGGGGATCCATCCAGGAGACACACCACAGGAACAAGGGTCACCCAGGAGGACAAGACTAGAAACAGACACACCTACAACAAAACCCAAGCTAGAAGAGCCCAGGTGGAACTTAAATAGGACTTTGGGCCCATGGGTGTGGGTGGAGGCCCCAGGTGAAGCTGGTCAGGGCTATTAAGGTCATTAAGCCTACTTTAAGCCATTAAGACCTGTTATTGCCTTCAGGGCTCCGACATTAAAATGCACTGAAACATCTTAGCTCTCCAGGTGAGAGTTGGGGCAGTTCTACAGGCTCTCCCAGGTGTCCCCTGCAGCATACAGGGCAGCTGTTTGCACTGTTTGCATGCCTCGGTGTATTGGCTGCTGTGCTGGGTGGAGGATCCGTCCTGTCCCAGTGTCCCCTCCAGGTGGTTCCTGCTGCAGAGCTAACCATGATGTACACAGATAAAATACTTGCACTTAGTTGGGAGAAAAGATGAAGAAGCAGCTGCATGGGACAGAATTTTGTACCCACCTGAGGCAGTTAGGACGTGTTTTGTACATATTTAAAGAAGATGGGTAACCACAGGCCACGCAGGTACTGGGACAGTCAGAGAACAGCAAGAACAGCTGGGTGTAAGTACTCCACAGTTCAGGGGTTCCATCCAGCCCAGCTCAAGACCTGCTTTGGGGACCCCTGCACCTGAACCCCTGTTGCTACCTGGACAGTGACCCAGCACCCTGCTCAAGAGATTTGATTCCCTGTGCAATCACTGCTCTACTCAAAGGGTTACAGGTTGTTTGTTGCTCTTTTAAAGAAAAACTAGCTTTTTGTCCGTGAGTGTCGGTGCAAGATCTCTTCCCTCACCGCTGTTGGCCGTATGATCACTGTCTCTGCTCAGTCAGCTGTCTGCTAGCAGGCAGATGAGAACTGCAGACGCTACCCATGTTTATCTGGTACTTTCCCAGCGATACTGCTCTGTAACTGTAATCACGCAAACAACAGATGTTAGCCGGGCAGCTTTCCGTAAGTTTAACGCAGATTTTCGTGCACAGTGACCATACCTCAGGAGCACACAGCAGGTGCCAGGGTTCCTGCTTTTGTGTTTGGTTTCTCTTTGGTTTGGAGTTGCCTGTCCACATACCTGCCACGGGTCCCTTGCAGTTGGTCTGTCAGGATGGTGCACATGGAGCAGAGCTCACCCAAGTCCTGAACATACTTGTAAGAGCCAAAAACTTTTGATTTTTAGAAGTGGAGCTCCAAAAATTAACAAGAAGTCCCTTACCAAGCATGTGCAAATTACGGTTGCTTAAGTATATATTATTTGGCCATCTAGGACAGTTGTTTGCACAGAGAAAAAAGTCGTATCTGTATCATTACTTGTAACCATCTATCACAGGAAAATTGTACTTGCTCAGTCCAAAACCTAGAAGGACTAGAAGGAATCTCTCAATTCCTAGACTGAAACAACATTTTCCTCAGAAAGAGTTCAATAGTTTGGTTGCAATGTTCTGTGTTCTTATCCTTTCCTTCCCCTGCACATAAATTTAGTCCAGGCTGACAATTTTGGCACAAATTGTCAAAATGTTCGAAGTTTTTAAGCAACTAGAAACAATCTATTCATGGGAAGAGTCACCTTAGTATTAGACTGTTAGCCCCACCTGCATCAAAAATATTTTACATGTGCTCAGATATCAGAACGAGCTCTCGCACAGTATGGTTTCTTCTGTTTCAGCTTTTTTTCCATAAATATACAGAATATGCATCCATTTACATTCTCTTTAAGCATACCACAGATAATTTCAGAATTTAAAGAGGAGGAGAAGAGACTGAGCAAGCTACTACATTGTTTTCTCTTGACTTCTCATTTTGTACCCTTCTGGTAACATGGACAGCTTTATTCTCACTGAAATTAGATGTGCACTGGGTTAATGAAAAGAGCACTCTCTGGTTCTGCTGCAACCAGTTTCATTCCCACATTCTGACATGGAAGAATGAGATAGTTGTGGGACTTTGTGGGATTTTATACTGCTAATAAAGAGAGATACAATCATTATTTTCCCTAGAATCCCAGGGTTTTGTGTATATAACCTGGTTACTGTCTATCGATCACCCTGTAATTGTCTCTCTTGACGTTCACATCACACTTATGACCACAATGTCTGAAAACCTTAGGCATTTTAAATGTAAGCAAAAACATTTACCTTCTTTAATCTGTACCTTATGTTGGTGTATAAAGTCAGGAGTAGCTACTTGTTTCCTCACACGTTGTCTCCTGCTGCACGAATAGCTTCATTCTTCTTATTTTTTTCTGGTATGTTTTTTTACTTCATGTTCAGCTGTAAGGCTATTCTTTACGGGGTTTAGAATCCCTGAAATGAATACTGTTGCCTGGGACACACACTGGCAGACAGTTCTGCCCTTTGATTTTAAAAGGCTGAGGCAAGGCATTCAGTCAAGAGATGAAAAATCTGGTTTTGTTCTTGAAAAGAGCAAAGAAACGTATTGAAAGCAAAACCTATAGAGGATGGTGTGTCCACGCACCATGAAACCTGAGATCTAGTTTTTCTAAAGGTGCAAGCACCAGAATTTTGAGGAGTCCTAATCCTTTACATTTTCACAGAAGCTGACAAACTAAATGAAAGGAAACTTTCACTCCAACAGAAGACACCATGGATTATTAATTGCCTGCTAATGAAGTATAAAACAGTACTTGTGGCACTACATCCCTTAAGACAAAACTGTGAGCAAAGCCTCTGCTTCAGATAGCTTCTATTATGAACTGTGTAATTTAGAAAGTGGTTCAAAACAAATTAATTTTTCAGCTGACCCAAATAATTTTCCAAGGATGTGTGAGTGTCCTTATAAAAATATTAATATCAATAAAGAAATTAAGCCGGAAAGACAACATTACTCAAGTACAGACCTACCTGGCTGATAGATCATTAGTCACTACACAAGGTAAAACAGATTACACCTACATTGGCCTGGTTTTCTCTTAAGTGTAAGTAAAAATAACCAGGTAACAGATACTTCACATCTGTTGTTCTACTCATGACTTTATTCCCTCAGTGCATGGTGCACAGTCATCATTTGGAGTACGGTATTAATTTTTAACAGTGCAAAGTATAAATGTACCATCAAAGCTTCTCATACAGATTAGTGGTTTCATGGCAGCCCCTGAGCTAGTGGCTGCAGTGATTCATGGGAGAAATTTCTCCTGCAGGTGTTAGGAAATCTTAAAGGCCTGAGCACCTAGACCTGCTGTGCCTCTTTCTTCCACTCAGTCTGTTCTCATTCTGTGTATCAAGAGAGGCTCAGAAAGACAGGAGAAACAGAAAAACGGGTAAAGAAGGGAAGAGACTGGCGTGGCTGAGGTGGGAGATGCTGGTCGAACTAAGGAGGAAGAGGGAACTGCACAGGCAGTGGAAGCAGGGACGGGTGTCCTGGGAAGAGTATAGGGACGCTGCCCGGTTGTGTAGGGATGGGGTCAGGAAGGCCAAGGCGCAGCTGGAGCTAAATTTGGCAAGGGATGCAAAGAATAATAAGAAGGGTTTCTACAGGTATATCAGCCAGAAAAGGAAGGTTAAAGAAAGTGTCCCCCCACTGATGAGTGAGACCGGCAAGCTGGTAAGGAGATGAGGAGAAGGCTGAGGTATTCAGGAACTTTTTTGTCTCAGTCTTCACCGGCAACCTCTCTCCTCACCCCTCCCGAGTCGATGGATGGCAGGACAGAGTCTGGGAGGGTAAAACCCCTCCTGCTGTAAGAGAAGATCAGGTTCGAGATCACCTGAGGAACTTGAACGCACGTAAGTCCATGGGACCTGATGAGATGCATCCCAGAGCAGAAGGTGTCCCTTCTCATGGCAAGGGGGCTTGGAACTAGATGATCTTTAAGGTCCATTCCAACCAAAGCCATTCTATGATTCTGTGAGTGTATTCAAGTTTTAAAAGATTATATACATTTATCTGTTGTCTCTTAGCTGTTCTGATATCCTGTTTTTATTCTGTTATGTGTCATCTTAGGGAAAAGGAGACCTACAATGAGAACTTTGAAATAAACCCAAGAGATAGAGCAAAGGAAAATGTGTATAATACTAGTAACAATAATAATGTCACATAATAAAGTTGCGCTTAGAAACCCAAGTCCTTTGACTTTCAATGAAGCTTGAACTCCTTCCAACCCAAAACATTCTATGGTTCTATGATTCTATGAAAAAAATCGCTACCATACTTCTCCAATCTACTCATCAGTAGCACACCAGCTTCACCAAACCTTACAAGGGAAAGGCAGGTTAAGGCCCTGACAAATGCATATACCACTTGTGTAGGGCTGAGCTGGCGGCAGGGCAGTCTCAGACCCACACCTGCTGACAGGGCCTCCACTGCCTGCCTCCTGCAGACCATCAGAGAACCTGTTGCGGTACATCAGGCACTGTGCTAAACCGTCAACAGCAAAGTACCTAGAGGTTCTCTGTCTGCATCAACACTGCGGCAGCATTAAACGCTGTTGACAGCTTCCTTCCCAGAGGCAGGGGGAAGATATTTTCAGAATGCGAGACAGTTTTATTACACCCTTCTCTTAAATAATTTTGAAATACTTTTGTCATTTTTGTAAGTTATTCATGCCTTGGGAGCATAATTCTGTTAAAAACAGAAGGGTGGCTTAGGCACACAGGCTGCCAATATTCTAAAAGGGAGTTGAAGAACTGAGGTTGCTCAGGAAATAAAAATGACAAACACAACTTCCTGAGCTACAGGACAGCTCTTATTTCCTAATGTTCCCTGACCAAAAAAAAAAAAAAAAAAGAAATCATAATATCGTAAAACATGCAGCCATTCCTCCTTACAAATCATCTCTGGGACTATTTATTACCAGAAGAGATTTTAGAGACACCTACCAAATTTCCTAGAATCCTGGGGAGCCTGACTGACAGACCCTTAAGAAAGTCACACGAGATAAAAAAACCCAAGCGTATTCTTCCCAGCAGGGTTATGGGGATACATGATAAATCCCAGGCATGCAATTGTGTACCTGGTCCTGATTCAGGCTCCTAAGGTTTACTGCACAACAATAAATGACTTTACTAATTCTAACCTCCATTGCCAATTTCTTTTTTTGATGAGTACTGAGCAAGGAAAGGCCATATCTTTATGGGTGAATTTCTTTGGTTTCTGTCTTCTGTATGCACATTAGCATTAAAAAATGACAGCCTCTCACCTCCCAAACTTGCAGAACAAAACAGAGCCGTTCTTTTTGAGATGGAGAAATGCTTTTGATTTTATTCAGGAGAGTCAGCAAATAGCCTACAAGGATGGAATTACAGTTAATGACCCATGTGCTTCTCTAGCATTAGGCTAAAACCCAATATTTCTATTTTTATGAGCTTACAGAATTGATCTGGTTGGAATCAAGGTAGCTGGACATGATCTGGAATGTAAATAGCTGATGTTCCTGGGAAATTGCATCAATAGTTGTAGTCATTTTGGGAGAAATACTAATTAAATTGCCATACTTTTTGCTGGGGAGGGGATACAATTTTCCTAGTTTTCTCCTAATATACTTTCAAACTTTACACTGTCCATTTTTCTTATTTGTTAGGAAATACGTTA
>JMFS01110142.1:0-15225 GCA_000699545.1 Podiceps cristatus
GGGGTCGGGCAGAGCCGGCTTCGGAGGACAGCGCTTGGCACGGGCGGAGCCGGCGGCCTCCACGCGGGGCCAGGGCCGGCAAAAAATAGTTAAGGGCGTTAGCGTGGGCCCTTCGCTCAGTCAGAGGGATTTTGTGCATTTCTAAAGCATGGGAAGCTGTTTTAAAGGCTGCGAGAGCCTTGAACCTAGCCTTAGGTATGTTCTTGCCTAACTCTTGTCAATTCTTACTGCTGCCAGGTGTTCAAACGCTTCGTCGAGATTGGTAGAGTTGCCTTCATTTCCTTTGGGCCACATGCTGGCAAGCTGGTGGCCATTGTGGATGTTATTGACCAAAATAGGGTAAGTTATGAGTGCAGTACTTTTATTTTCTCCCTTCTGCATTAACAGAAGCTTGTATACTAAGACAGAGTGTATTATTTTTAAAGGAAATTATCTGTGAATAGGTTTTTCAAAGAAATAAGGAATTGACAAAAAGATGGGATTTAAAGTTCCAAATACAACAATAGCTGTTCAGTATTGAGCTTTTTTCCCAATGGAAAGTGATATATTCCCCTCCCTCATGTGTTTCCTAGAAGTGGACAAGTGGTATCAGTTGAAGTCTAAGACTTATGAGTGGAATGGTATTAATGTATGTTTAAAGCAAATACTTGGGCTAGGGGACTCTTCTAGCTTAATGTTCCCGAAAAGCTGAAAAAAAAAAAAAAAAAGTATGTCATCGTAGTTCTGTGTGCTACTTTTAAAGTTCAGTGTTGTTTTTTTCTTTTTCTAAAGACAAATATAGGCCTTTAAAATTACTTACGTAAAGCTTTAGTTGTGTATGCAAGACTTAATAATCTCAAGTTTTGTGTGCATAACACTTCAGTTTTGGACCGTTGTTGTCAAGATACTGTTTGTACGTTATTAGGAAGCTGCTGTCTAGGTCAATTATGATGGGAAAAATGCTACAAACTCCCCCCACACTTGTCTTCCTTTTCCAGGCACTAGTTGATGGCCCTTGCAGTGGTGTCAGAAGGCAGGCTATGCCCTTTAAGTGCATGCAGCTGACTGACTTTGTTCTCAAGTTCCCACATAGGTGAGTAGTTGGCATTTTTTTGACTTGTGTAAAACACACTCTGTCACTTGACTGATTTATGTGATCTGATGCTTGCTAAGTCTAGAAGGTTCATCCACCTTTAAGTCAATGGATTAACATGTGTGCACAGTAAAAATTTGGCAGGCTGTGTTATCGTAGTTAAATATGTTTTAAGTTTTCATTACCAATATTGGCTGATAACTGCTGTTCGGGTATGAAGGAAATAGCACACTGGCCTAGGCAACTTGCAGATATTTATGGGGGGAAGCAGTTGCAGTAAATACAGTGCAGCTTTGCTTTTGCTGTTACTTAGGTCACTTGAAGACAGTAAATACTTCCCTGTCTCCAGAACTACACTGGAATTGCAGGAGGCTGAACTGGTTTTGTTCTCTTTTAGCTTAGTTACTATATGAATTTCTTAATTTAGGAACAATAATAGCTGCCTTTCTGTGCTAGGAATAACATGCGAGTATGCCTCTTGGAGTCGCTCATTTGTCAGTCCTAGCAAAGCATTTACACAGCAAAATGTTAAATAGGCCACAGAGATGTATGTGGCATTGACTTACATTTTTAAGTGTCTGAAGTAATGTAGAAGGGTGATCTTGTATGAAATTTGATGGGCCAGCATCAGAGAGAACCTTTTTTCTATAAAAACTGAATATAATTTTGTGACTGTTCTCATGTAGTGCTCGTCAGAAGTGTGTGCGACTTGCCTGGGAGAAGGAGAAGATAAATGAGAAATGGTCAGCAACAAGATGGGCAAAGAAGATTGAAGCCCGAGAAAAGGTACGTTTTTTTCTCTGGATGAGTAATACATGTTGTACTGCTTTTGCTTATTAAAATTAGGTGAAATTTAATAATCTACGAGTTTTCAATTGCGGGCTAAGATTAAAGATAGACAAGACTTTTTTTTTTTTTTTAAACTTGCTGTCTATCAGTTTTAACTATTTGTATTTTAACAGCAAATGCAAGTTTGTTCAATCATTTCTATGACCACCTTTTTTTTCCTTGTACTGTCACTTCCCAGCAAAGGCCTTAAATAGTGAACTAGTTCCAAATGTGCAGCTAAACCCAATTTGGAGATGATCAGAGTTGCTTGTGGAATGCTTTGAAACACTTGAGCTTTACTCCTTGCATATGTATATATCAGAGCTTCATGACTGATTCTTTTCAAACAGAAAGCCAAAATGACTGACTTTGATCGCTACAAGGTTATGAAAGCAAAGAAAATGGTAAGTGTTTTGAGTGTTGCTTCTTTATGGGGTTAATGCTTGTAGCTTTCACTTCAGAGTTGCATACAGATGTTAGTAGCCTTCCTTTTATCGCTGGCTTGGGTTATGGAGTGACACAAAGTATGTGAATGCCTTCAATTTTTATGCTCCTTTGGCCACCACTTTCTCTTCAGTAGTTGATCAGACTTGAACCCACATGATCTGTGTCAGTCCCTCCAAGTTATTAGCTGTGCTGGGTATAGCTGTGTGGTATAAGCTGCTCATGAAATTGGATGTTCTTGATGGGTTGCTGTTAGTATTTCATTTTATGATGAAAGTCGTGACACTTGAAGTATTGGGGTGCCCAAGTTGCCAGCCAGAATGATGTCATCCACTTCGTAGATCGGAATAGTTTTAGGTGGAATTTGACATTTGAAATTAATATATGGTAAATATTTTGACTATATAATAAAGATATAATTGGTTAGCAAAGGGTGATTATCCAAAAGGGCAGGATCTGGAAGCTTAGAATTTAAGGCATAATATTTGAGCTCTTAGTGTTTTCATTTTGATGAATAGTAAACGTTTTCCTGTTTTACAGAGAAACAGGATCATCAAGCACGAAATGAAGAAGCTCCAGAAGATGTCCTCTAAAAAAGGCAAGAAGCCAGAGAAGGCGGAGAAGGCGCCAAAGGCAGAGAAGGCGCCAAAGGCGGAGAAGGCGCAGAAGGCGCCAAAGGCAGAGAAGGCGCCGAAGGCGCAGAAAGCACAGAAATAAACTGAACTTATGTGTGACTTTGTGTCCTTGTTCTATTTCTTAAAAATTGACAAATGGTTAAACATCTGATGTAAATTGTAATCATAAGTTCACTTTTGCTTCTGACCAAGAATTTTTGTGTGTCATTTATTCTGTCCAAGTGTTGGGTTCTAGTGTTTCCCAGGAACATGCAGAAATGTTTCTGTCACGTTCTGTGAAATTGACCATACAGACTATGCTCAGTACTCACTACCCAATGCCAGTTGTAGGGTTTTCATACCCAGTTATTTGAAGTAGGTCAGATCCTGACATTTTAAAGTGGTCTGTTATTTAAATGGTTGGAAACGAACAAAATTACTTGCACAGTCTTGGGTGTTAAAGATAAGAAATAATCAATTACGCTAACTTTTCTGTATAAATTAAGGCGTAAATTGAATGTTATGTGTACTGGTTAGAATTCCAGTATGTCAGTGTTTGAAAGACTGATAAATTGCTGTTCAAACACACTAAACTACTCCCTGTTTTCTAAAAACCTTCCACCATTCTTTAAGTAGTGACCGGAATAGTTGCATACTTCAGATGTCTAAGGCTACAGTGGTTCTGTGTCAGTATTAGCGAGATGGAAATCGCCGACTTAGGTTTAAGCATGCTTGCTTGTCAAAGTGTTTGAAGAGTATGTGAAGACCTGAGCCTAATTACAGTTGTTTAAACCGTAGCATATAATTCCTGCTTTTTAATCAAAACCATAAGTAAAAGGGGGTAGGACCTAAAAATTAACCAATCCATCTGAACCCCGATAAAGTACTTGATTTAGTCTTCGCATTATGAAGTAATGTTGCATATCTCAATGTCAGCATTCATCTTTTCCTGTGTTTTCTCCCATGTGGTTGGCAGGGGATGTATTTTCTTCACATTGAAGAAATTGTGGAAGTCAGATCTCTGGTAATTGAAAACCAAATTATTTTCCAGTCATATGAAACAGAGGAGGGAAAATATATATATATTTTTTAAATGAAGGTTGTAAGACCTTTATATTGTCAAATAATACGTACTCAAATATATAGTTTATATACTGATCAGCGTGTGCTTTTAAGTAGCTACGTGGCTCGTGTTGCTTATTTCCGCCAAAATGAGGCCTCTGTATGCTCAGACACTTAAAACTGTAATGTTGTCTTGAGATATTAATATGCCCTTGGAAACTTGAGTTCAAGCACATGGTTGATATCATTGGATATAATGGCTAAGGAAAAAAAATCAGAAATTATGCAAATTGGGATTAAAACCCATGTTCAAGCATCTGGGGATTTTGATTTTAAATTGAATTTTAAAATTATTAAATCCACCTACTCTGAAACTCTTAATTTGAAAGTAACTTGAAAGGAATATCAACCTGGAGCTCCTTTGAGGTGAAAGAGTTGTTCTTTGGGGTTGTTTGGGGCTTTTTATGTACTCCTGTTCAGTTAAGTAAGACTGGGGAAAAAACGGTAAAAGTGTCTGTAGAGAAAATAGATCTGCCTTCAATCGCAATGAACTCACAAATGCTGTTTCTACGTTATTTGCTCGTTTTTTCAAGGTACTTGCTTCCAAAGAATCACTTTGGCTTTGACTGCAGCAATTTATCCGGTGTTTCCCTCCCCCGGGTACCGCTCAGCAGCTACGGAGGTACCTGGAAGATTCTCGCGACGCGAAAGATGCCCGTGACGCGGGGTGCGCTGTAAGTTGCCGAGCTTCCTCAGCAGGAGCCTTCTAAGGGTACAGCAGATGCCAGAGGGAGGGCTGGCTGCGGCTGCTTGTGTCTGCCCCAGCGCTGCTCCCGGGGAAGGGGGCGTTGAGGGCGAAGGCGCACCTCGCGTGCCTTAGGGTCAGACTTGGTTCTGTGATCTGGTGTCTGCCATCAAGTGCTTCTGTGAAAGTACCGTTTTCTTTACAGCTTGGAGGAAAGGGGAGAAGACAAATAGTCTTTGGTAACTGCGCTGTGTCTTTCTGACAGCATGTTCCACCTGAGCAGCATCTGGCGCTCCTTTAGCAACTCATGAAACCGCTCTGAAACCTCCTGCGGCTCCCTGTCGCTGGTAGTTGACCTTCCATGTGCCGCCTGTCCTGGTTTGTCCTTTTTTTAAAGCTACGGGGATACAAAACCCAGCCGAAGTACGGTTTTGTTTCTGAAGGTTACCACACGATGGCAACGTTAGCTCTCTGCAAGGCTGTTCCTCAGGCTTGGCTGAACGGCCGCTGCTGCCCTTCCCTGCCAGGAGCTGTGCCAAGCAAAGGGGATGGCATAAACGTTTGAGAGCAATGGAAGTGCTTGTCTGAGTCTTGCTTTTGCCTTTATGGTTGACTAAGATGTGCTTTGCTGGACTAAGCTTATACTACTTTGTGGAGCTGAGTGTAAAGAAAGATCTGCTGTTTAGAAAAAGCTTAAAGTCAAGTCCCAGTGTTTATTTTCTCAGCTTATTCCAGGCAGAACATGTAGGGGGCTTGCTGGGGGCAGAGGGGGAATGTACCCTGTCCCAGTTTACTCCTGAGATCATCGGATAAGTGCCGTACTTCCTAAACCGATACCAGTAGTTGGCAAACCCAGTCCTAATCTCTGTGCTGTGAAGTCTGGGAGACATCAGCAATTCTAGGAGTAGCATAATCTGTGGTTAAAAGGTGTAAAATCTGCTGTTACTGTGAACCAGCTGCAGTTTCGGGCTGAGTGATTTGCTGCTGATGGATATTTCTTCTTCTTCAAAAAGGCTATATTTAAGTGCTTTTGGTTCTTGTCTAAACATGTCCGTTGCCGCGTTTGGCATCTGAATATTGTTCAAATTTTTTTGAGATATAAGAGACCTGAAAGAGAAATCTCTGGATGATCTTCCTGGTTTTCAAATACTAGTATTCAGACTGTCCTTAAATTGAGGCTTGCTTGGTGACCATGACATTTTCAGATCATTTGGTCTTGTGGTTATGTCTATGTTATTAGTAGATAATACTAATCAATGTCTTCTGAACTACGATGCCACTGATGCTTCCCTCGTTGATAAGGTATCTCTGGAAGCTCCACGTGCCTGTCTTTCATCCAGATGAAAAGGTGCTAATTTTGGTGCATTTTGGGTAGGTAAGTGCAGCTTACAAGAAAGAAGTGGAGGAAATTACAGGGATGGCTGTGCAGTTTGGGCTCTACTCATTTTGGGTCTTCAGCTTTTGGTTCTTCCTTCATAAAATTGCTGCTCTTTGGGGGTTTTGTTTGTTTTTTAATTTGGAAGTGGTTTTTAATGTTGTTTGGAGCTTGAAACCACATATACTATTCTATGATTCTATGATACTGTTGTTGCACTCGGGTACTTTCAAGTTTATAGTGGGATTTCCTTCTCTGAAGCAGAAAGATCTGCTTTTACCTGTTTAAGCACTGCATCCCTAGTCGTGCAGTCCTTGTCCCTGCCTTGACACGGGCAGAGGCCCTGTGCATACCAGTGATGTACCCACACGCTCCCTTGTTCCCTGAACTCGTAACAGGCTTTGTTCCAGGATGCTGTGCAACCTCCAGTTCATAGTGTCCTTAAGTGGGAACTTGGCCCAACCTTCACTTTATGCAGCTGACCCCTGTGTCATATTCTTCTCTTAAATAAATGAAGAGTTGGTTATTTTTTCCTCACCTCACTTTCAATAATCATAAGCCACTCTGAGTGGTCTCCAGGTAAGTATTTGTAGCAAACTCCCCCTCCTCCCCCAAAAGCTTTCAGACCTCTATGTGCATTGAATTAGATGGGGCAAGTCTCCCACCTGCAGTCAGCTATTTGTGCTGATCACCAGCCTAAAAAGTGTGCCGTTGCCACCAGCACAGAGCCGCTTCCTCCTCCGTGATGCGTTGACCTAGTCCATATTACAGAGGAAGTACTTTTTAACATTTCCCCAGTGGATTCCTGATATGAGGATAGTTTGTTCTGTAAGTGTTTGGGAACATCGCTTCCTGCATATTGTGAGGCGAGATCCTGACCTGCTCATCACGGCCCTCAGCAGAGCTGAGCTCTTCCTTCGCGTCTGCCTTGGGCTGCTCATGGAGCGCGGGCAGTGTTTCGGGACACTGTGCCGCAGGCAAAGGTTTATACGGCAGGTTCGCATCAGGAAGCTCTGCTTTGATGAAAAGGATAGGTGCTTTGGAAAAGTAAGAGTGTTCATCTTTAAACAGCATGAAAGAATATTGTCTTTCAGATCAGCTGGAGCTTTACCTGAGGACAGACTGAGGGAGGGCACAGTATCTGAATATTTTTCACAATAACTCAGCAGCCAAGACTCTGTAGAGCCACTATTTGAACTTCATATTTACAAAAGCCATCAAACAAAAGGGGCCATTGCTAGCTGTGTTATTGCGGTCAGATGCGATATAAAGGTGATCTAAAGAAAGGATGGGAAATAGGCTTGTGGGTTTTTTTCCCTCTCTTCCTCCCTGGAGCCCCTGAATAACTTTAAAGGGATTTTTTTTTCTCTTTTTGTTTATCTTTTATTTCTACTGCTTGTCTCTTTCGCATTGCACATGTGACTCTTAGCTCCTCCTGAAGTCTCTGTGGATAATGGAAAAAAAAAAAATCTGAGAGTTTATGGCATAATGAAGTAAATTAAGTCTGACTAGCTGAAAGTGGCATCATTTTTGCTCTGGTTCCTCGAAGCATTTTTCAAGGTCCAGGGGGAGCCTGGCAAGCCGCTACTGTTGGCGATGGATGCAGGTCCTCATCCTAGATGTGAGCAGACTTGCACTCCCAGCCACCTGAACGTGACCTTGCAAGGAAAGATGTTCATGCAGTGGATAAGCCCGGCCTCTGCTAGCGGTGCCAGTTCTGCTTGAGCGGGAGTCAGGGCACAAGGGATAGAAACCTGGAGATGTGGGGGCTGAGGTGCTTCTCCAACCCACAGCTTCACAAAAAGTGGGACACGGTCCCTGTCATGCCACAGTGGTGTGGTCCTCTGTCTCCCTTCACTCTCTCTGGTCCCCCCCACTCACCGGGCAGTTTGGGATTGCTCTTCAGAAAGCAAAGGTGTGCCTAAATCATTTGACAGGTAGGAACAACCTGGTTTCTCGTTGGCACTGAACTGCACTAGGCCTTGCCAGCAGCCCCATTGGGAGCATACGCAGTGCGCTGCTGGGTCAGGGCAGTGGTCCCCAGCCTGGGTCTCTGACTCTGCCCTTGGGAGATGCTGGCTGGGGAGAGGGTGTGAGTTTAGTCCCTCCCCTTGCAGCTCCCCAGCATTTACAACGGCGGCAGTAGGGGTGCTAGAGGATACACCCCTGCCCATTCCTCTTAGCGTCTCTTTTAGATCTACTATCTGTGAATTTGTTCAGTCTTTTGATTGAACCTCCCTCCACAATCTTGTAGTAATGTATGCCAGAAATTCACTGCTGCTGTGTAGAAAACTGCTCTGTTTAGTGTTATAAACCAGTCTCCTGCTATGAGGGCTAACCAGTGCTTGAGACAGGAGCTACTATTCAGCCCCATGGCACTGCGTGGCATCCTTTACCAGCTGTAAGCGTGAAGGTGAAGCCGAGAAGATGTTATTTCATAGAGGAGTCTATGGAAAGGAGGCGGCAAGTTACAATGAGTCCTCATTCAGAGTGCCATGACTTGCTATTTGAAGGACCATCAGAATCGCAATTAACTGTCAACGGAGACTTGAAAGCATCCATATGCTGCATAGTGCAAAACAGTTTCTAGCCTCCTATAGCAAACTTGAGATTGTGGGCAGGTCCCAGTGCCATGCCAAGGGATGAGGGTGCCCAGGGTGCCAAGCTCGTCCGACAGCCCCGGGTCCCTGCTCAGGCGGGAAATTTGGTGTCCTCATGGTCCTTGGAAGGGGACCTACAGCTTGGAGCAAGGAGTAGCCCCTGACAACCTGACCTACCTCTCTGACCATTCTACTCAAAGCCTGTGAGGAGCTTGGCTCCAGGGCTATTGCTTGGTGTCATGAGAGGATGATACAAAGCAATCCCCGGGGCGTGGACAGGAGGAATGCTCCAAGCCTTCCCCCTCTCCTCCTCTCCTACACTGCTGCACCGGGTGTGACAGAGCTTCCCAGCCCACTCCATCTCCTGTCTGAAACTTCCTAGAACTTAATTCCTCTGATTATTAGAAACTTTCTAATTGAAAACCTAAATTTATTCATGACCAGTTTACAATGAAGAGGCTCCACTTCTTGCTTCTCTAACTGCAGGGCTGTCAGGAAAGATTCATGAGCCCATATGTTGGTCAGGCCCTATTTTCAGCAGCCACAATTCAAAGCTTTCGGATTAAATACTGCCTGATTACTCCATGTGTTAATGCATACATTTTCTCCTGTCCTACCGTCATGGTGACAGAGGACTTTCCCTAATGCAAAGGTATATAAACCGCCAATACAGTGCCTTTGTGGACCCATTGCTTCTGTCATGTTTTCTCTCCTTTTTTTTTTTTTTTTTTTTTTTTGGCAGGGGTAGGGGGGATGTTCTGTGCATCAGCTTGTGTTCATTTTTTCTTTGTCTCTGTTGGATCCTGCAGGTTAGAGCTGGAGGTTTGCTGAGGCGCTCTGAAGGCAATGAAGTTATATTTTAGCTTGATGCCTCCTGGGCTTGGGACACCATTGCATCTGCAGCGGGCGGGCTCTGCCCCCACTTCCCCCAGCATCTGGCCTGTTCCCATGCAGAGGTAGGAAGCAAGTTTTTGGTCTCTGGTTTTGGAGAGAGCCACAGTCACGCTCTGTGGGGAGCCAGGGCACACAGCGCCCATGCAAACTGCACCAGTCGCGTGCATTGCAGGCAGTGCCGCTCTGTGCAGCGCCTGGCACCATCCGCGCTCCCTTTCAGGCTTCCTAAAAGTTGTCCGACTGCAGTTTTAAGCTATGCATGGAGCTGTGGATGGGGGGGGGGGACAAAAATGCGAGGCGTGAGAGCAGGCAGGGAGGAGCTGGGCTGTCCCCTACAGAGCCCCACCATGGCTTCTCGCTTCTGCCAAAGCACCTCCTGAGTAAGATGAGCTTGGACAACTCCTACTCAAGAGGCCGAGGGAATGAGGTGAGCAGGTCTCTGAACCACAATGCTAATTCTTAGCCCCTCTAAGCCCAAATAATTTGAGCAGTATTTTTGCAACTGTTCAGGATTCTTTTTTTCTGTGATGGTACACAGAGTCTCCCATGGAGTTTTTCCAGGCTTGTCTGTGGCTTTTCCTAGTCACCTTCTACGAATGTGGTAGCATGGGGGTGGATGGCTAAACAAAGTCTTTGTCAAGAAGGAGCAAAGAGTGTAACAATCACCAGCTAATGTGGTTTCACGGTCAAACTCCTTTCCTTCCTGAAGAGACCATGGCATCTGTGCTGGCAGGACACATTGGGGTGTCTCCAAGGCAATGGGTGCAGCACCAGTTTGATTTTGAAAATGGTATCATTTAGAAGGACTGCTTTGCATATTAGATGAGAAACTGTCTCAACAACAGATCTCAAAATGAAACAGTGCTAAAGCTTTTTTATGCTGTGGGGTGGAATTGTTCTTCGTCCAACACCCAGTATTTTTAAACAATGACCAAGTTAAGGATGCACAGACACACGCTTTTGCTAGTGAAGTCTACAGATGGTACAGGATTAGTGGGTTAGTAAATAAGAGATCTGAATCCCTTGATTTACATGGTGACGGTCCAAGAAAATGTTGCTTCTGATTCATCTGAATGCTGGGGTTCGTATCTAGAAAGGAGAAAGAGAAAGAAAAGATAAGGCTTGTATTGAGAGACGGGAGGTCTCTGCCTTGGGAAGGATGGACTCTGAAGAGAACAGAGGTGTTTAGGGTGAGATACAGGTAGAAACTGAGTGTCAAAGTTCAAGTTGCTGTAGCAGCTGCTAGGAGTGAGGGAATGCAGGGGGAGGGGTGTTCTATGGGGCACCCGTGTTGTGCCACCCTGGTGGGTTTGCCCTCTCCCACGGGCTCAGGTTGTCACGACACAAGTGGGCTCTCAGCGACTGTTTGCTTTCATGTGGGGCTGAAGTTCAGTTGTGTCCAAAAGCTGGTGGAGGACAGAGGCCAACAGACCCTCGGTGATGTAGAGCAATCACAAAAGCTGCCTTTTCTTGGGGGAGCCGGCTAGGAAATGGCTGCTTCTCTAATAACACAGTAAATGTCTTGGATATGGGACATGGGTGGTAAGAAATATCGAAAGGGTAAGAAATATTGAAAGAGTGGTCAGGCACTGGAACAGGCTGCCCAGGGAAGTGGTTGAGTCTCCATCCCTGAAGGTATTTAAAGAACGGATAGATGCGGTGCTTGAGGGCATGGTATAGATGGACTTGGCAGTGATGGGTTAACGGTTGGACTCAATGATCTTAAGGGTCTTTTCCAACCTTGACAATTCTATGATTCTATGAAATTTCCTTGCTGAAAATGGGAGAGCTCTAAAAATAGCCCTGAGAACTTAAAAAAATGAAAAGAAAACCCCTAACTCATTTGAATCATCACAGTTCATGTCCTGCAAAACCAGTGCTGCCATCTGACAAGGTATCCAGAGTTTCTAGTGTTTATCTAAAATGTAAGCTGAAGGAATGAGTAATCACCTCTGAAGGACTTAATAACTCTTTGTCCCTTCCACCATATACTTGCGTTTGAGTCATGATAGCAAGGAGGATACAATAGGTATTTGTGGGAGGCATAAAGCCTGTGAGCTCTGTGGTTCCTCTGCAGATGTTACTGTTTCCTCTGGCATCTTAAACACTGGCTTATAAAGGATTTATCTCCCTTCAGGATGTGACCCCCTGCCTTTTGTCTTGAGTCAGACAAACGGTGACAAAAGCATCCCCGCAGCATGAATTTACTCTAATTATTGGATTGGGGGTGTGCAGCTTCCTCAGCGTATTTATGAAAATTCAGTGCGTTCCATACGTGACCGGGGTGGGCTTATTTCCATGTGAACAATGAGGAAAACCTGAGACACAAGAGTCTGTTCCCACACATGACGCATTGAAAGAAATTGCCCACATCTGGCACTTTCTCTGCAGTAGGGACTCGGGGTTTGTCCCCTTTAGGGACAGTGGCTGGGGAAGTGGGGCACAGGTACGTGCCACGTTCTGAAACCAAATGCAAAACTCAGTTTTGCAGCTCATCTGTTTCTCAGCCTCTTCCAGGTCCCAGTGCCAGACCCACAGTGCCAGGCAGGAGCCCAGCTCTCTCCCCATTCTGCTTGATCCCTATAACCTTAATTTCCCATCTTTCACAGCTGCTGCAAAGGAAGGCTGAGGTATCAGGGTCTCCTCTATAGCCTATGGCTTAGTAAAGCATCGAGGCCCATTACCAACAGATATAAGACATAGTGGGGGGAGGGAGAGAGAAATCCGAAGGCGTTCTGAGCGGCTCATTTGTAATCAGTGGTTGATAGGCAGTGATTTATCTGGGTAGGGTTTGGGTCTCAGAAATCCATTCAAGCTTATAATTATCTTGGCATATGTGGAAAGTCATATTCATAGTCCCTCAAACCCATTAGAGCCTCACACTTTTCTAAAAGGGAGGAAAAAACCCTTCAACTTTACTTTCATAGAGGCAGAAAAGCTTTCTGTTCCTTGTCAGCTCTTGAAATCTGTCCCTTCTCCACTACCTGTCTTTAGCTCCCAAGGGAGAAATGAATGCAGGTCCACTGGGACAGAAAGGGAAAGAAAAAAAAAATTTCTGGGGGAAAAAAAAGAAACTATCAGCCTATTTTCATCCTTCTGCAACAGGTGTTTATGTGGACAAGCAAGGGGAAAGACGAGTCAGTCTATGAAATTGAGGCAGGGTTATACCAGAAGCTTTTGCTGATGTCTATAGCGGTGGCAATTTGGGGAGCACAGAGGTCCCGGCGCTGCTGTGGGTATCCCAGTGCCCATGGCTGCCTTTGCTCTCCATCTGTTTTCTCAGGCTCTGCCCCACTACTGCTTTTCCCACAGGGAAAGGTCTCGGCTCTCCTACTCCAAAGTACTTGCTCCTGGCTAAGCTGGATCTGGCCGGTGACACCAGCAAATTGAGACTCTCTGCGCGGTCTAGCGTGCGCCTCAGGGGAGCCCCCCTTGCTGCTGCCCCGTGCCTTGGAACAGGGGCAAAACGGCTTCTCCTCCTGACTAAGCGCAAGGTGAGAGGGAACAGGCTTGGGAGATCTTCAATATCAGAAATTGTAGGTCATCTGGCCTGGAACCCCAGTGTGAGGCGTGACTGCTTTGGAGGCTTGTGTTGTGCCTGTAAGCTGGGTGCAGTCCCACCTCCCCGCTCTCCTCTATCTCCCTTTGCTGCCTGCACCACATGGGAGAGGCTTGGAGCGGGGACCATCTCTGCAGAGGTGGCTTCGGTCTGATCGAAGGGCTGTCCTCAGCTAAAATCAGGGAAACCTCAGGGAAATCTGCGCCCGAGGGAGCGAACGAGCTCTGTTTTGAGATGTAGGCATGGCTGTGAGAATGTGAGCAGAGGGTAGTCTGGGGACAGAAAAGAAAAACAAAAGAGGGAAGAAAAGCAGTTTTCACTATTCAGGTAATCACAGATTTTCCAGAACGGTGCAGCAGGGATGTGACTGATGGCGGCCAGGGCTGTGCCAGCGGGCTCGGGACTACCCAGCTCAGGTACAACGTAGGCATGGTCCTGGGGGCTTGGGGGGACCTCCGGGGCCTCCTTGGGAAAGGGGTTGTTGCACTTGGTTCTCAGGTTTTGCTGCCTTTTTAATCTGATTTTTGCACTGCGAATATCATTAAAAAACTCCAGGGAAAGGAAGGGGGAAATAAAATTGAAAATTCAAAATGCTGAGATTGGAGCATTTGTTTTGAGGCTCAGTGGATTTGTCATACGGGTTTGGCCACTGATCCCTTAAGACTGCCTCCCACAGCAGCCATCCACGCCTGTTTCTGATGGCAAATTCCTCAAATGTCAGGCGTGCATTTTAAACAGTTGTTTGTATGGAGAGGCAACCCAGAGAGACCAGCCGGAGCGCTTGGCCTGTCAGTCAAGGCTTGCCATGCCGCTGCACTGTCAGGAATCATTTTGAGAGAAAATTGCATATAAATTGAATCATTTCAAAATTAAGAAAGGGAGGTGAAAGCAAATGCTTCTGAAATGAGGTGCCACCGACGTGTCGTGATGCGCAGGGTTCAGCCTCGGTTGCCCTGCAGGACCCTCCTCCAGCACTCAGCTGCCGCCTGCCCAACACCCGCGGGCTCGGTCTGCGTCTGCGCCCAGGACGGTATCAGGTTATTGCTAATTACCTAATATTACTAATTATATTAGAAATATTAGGTTATTAGTGGCCCTAGGGGACTGGCCTCAAGGAAAATGTTTCACCATGCCCAAGGCTGCAGTGCCTGGGACAGCAGGGGGGTCAGCGAGCTTGGCGGCAGCAACGGGGGTGCAGGGCTTGGTTTCCATATCCCTTCCTCATACTCAAGGGTAGCATGGAGGGGGGTGTGCTGAAAGCGAAATCATACTCACTGCTTTTGTGTGTAACCTTCAGTCCGCTTCTTTTCTTAGCTATAGTTTTCAGTAGCAAGGAAAGGTGCTGGGAGATGTGCCCTATTAAAAATAAAATGCACTCAAACCGAGAAGGAAGTGGGGTTCTGGGACTAGCAGAAGCCCACACTGAGCACAGCATCGTGTTGCTGTCATTGCTTACACCCAGTGCTTTTCACACCCTGTGAAATGTCGCTGTGGGACTGTGCGGAGTCAGTGAGCTAGAGTGGGGCTCAGGGTCGCCTCCTGGCCTCTGCCACTGCCCTCCTGTGTTACCTTGGTCAAGTCACTTGGACAAATTTCCCTAAGCCTCATCCTCTTCTCTTTTAGACCATCGCGTCTTCAGTGTCTCCCTCACAATAGTTTGTACTGTGCCTTTTGTTGGACTTTTTAAAATGTCAGTATCAGTAAAGGATAATGCTGATCAACCCTGTTTGATTTACAGTTTCCTGGCTGAGATTGTTGCACAGGCCAGAGAGCTGGAATCCCCCCTTGCCTGAGACGGAGGGTTTCCGCCTGGGCTGGAGCCGGCACGGGGCTGGAGCAGGCAGTGGCATCTCCTGGCATGGTGAGGGGCTGATGGGTTTTGCTTGGCCATAGTCCAGGGCTGGAAGGAGAAAGTTATATGAAGGAAAAAAATACTTTTCAGCCTGGCAGCTGCCTGTATGCCCTGCTTGGCTGTGGGGGGCTGGTGAAATGCACCGCTTTCCAAAGCGACGCCTGCAACCCCTCTTCTCCC
>JMFS01110147.1:0-19476 GCA_000699545.1 Podiceps cristatus
TTTTGTGCTGCTGCAGATCTGGCATCATTGTCTGAGTCCTGCCCAAAACCCTTCCTTCTGTTTCACGTATAGAGTAGCTGCAGCACTAACTTAGCTGCAGATTACCATGGGATTCAGCTTTCTTGGCTCCATTAAGGCAATTTCTTTCTTCTTTTTTTAAAGGTTATAAAAATATGTCAGGCTAAGACCAATGTTCAACAAGATAAAAGTGAAGGTGCTGTTAAATGCCTTCCTCTCTTCAGGGCTGATTGTTTAATGTTCAAGAGCTCTTATTCCCATTATATAAAAAATGGAGTTTATTTGTGAAGCTCACATCTTTCCAGACACCCAAACATACCTGCCCGAGCACCTCAACTCCCAGGTTAAACTCTTTGCATTACTCACTGTCAGACCAACATTTTGATTTGAAAAGTCTTTCTCTCTTTTTCAAAACTTCAACCAGCTTGCCTTTGAATCTCCAGTGCTGCGGTCGCGGTGAATTATTAATGTAAAAATTAGCAGGAGGACTTGTTCCCCCTCACTTGAAACCCGACTTGACGGAAAGCAGTTTTTCTGGCCGCTCTTCAGCCCAGCTGTGAAATGCAATGCCGAAAGCAATTAAGAGACGCTCAGCCCATATTACCGGTTTGAGGCCTCGATACAGAAACTTCAGCATACATTTATGTACACACAGGCAATTCATTTCAATTAAATGAGATTTTGTTGGCTTGACAAACCATGCAAGTGTTGCCAAATTAGTTTTAAGAACCTAAAAGACCAAGTAAGCCCTGACACCCTCCAGCTATTTGTTGGTTTACATTCAACAGCGGGTAGATCCTGCTTGCCTGAGTCCCTGCAAATTCCTTCCTGATCTAACAGCTGGTTCTTATTTTCAGAGCATCAGTTGCTTAATCTTAATCTCTCTCTCTCACTTTTCCTCTCATTTTTAGGTTTTTTTTGATAGTTTGGACTACAGTTTCTGCTTTGCGGCATGGCAATTGCTGTAAGTCTCGTTCCTTGCTGCTTCTAGTGGTTGTTGGCAGATGGGTTAACGGTTGGACTCGATGATCTTAAGGGTCTTTTCCAACCTTGACAATTCTATGATTCTATGATTCTATGGTTCATAGGAAGAGCTAAAAAGCATCATCATGGCCAGAAGCATTTGATATTGTGCTGAGTGGGGCCATTTCTTAAGCATAGTGTGGTCTGCTGATTTGAAGGGGCAATGATAATCAGGAAGTCATGGGCTGTTGGTCACTCTTTGACTACTCTTTGGTTAACTCTTTAAGGAACTGATCCAACACCCACACCCTTGTTGTGGTATAAACTCTTAAGATGCAAAAGCAAGGAAATTCACTTATCTTTCTAAAGAATATGGCTGCTTTCCCAAGTCCTACCAATGTAAGAAACAATATGACTTTTATTTGTTTTGCCACAATTCCAAGCGTTCAGACTGAACACTAGAGATGAAATCTGGATGATGTTCTGGCTGCTATGCAGACTCCTGTAGGTTGTGCTTGGCTTTACAAACCAGAACAGAAGCATGTCTCGTATACAAATTCATCAGGAAGAACTAGGAATGAAATAAAAATTCCCCAATAGCAAGCAATATTAAAAGGAATGAATCTGAATGTCAAAACATTGCTTTCAACCCAGTGGGAGTCCAAGGCGCAAAATAAATGGTCAGTGTTGGCTGCTACCTTTAACCGGGGAATGAGAAAAGGGGCTTTAAATGCAGAAGCGAGCAAGAGTAGAAGAACCACCTTTCAGACGCAGCTTTGTTTCGATAGCGTCTCTACAATGAGACCACCTGTGACAATCTGGGAATAATCTTCCAAAATTTTTTTTTTCAAACTTACACCCCTACAAATCTGCAAGTGCAGCTGTTACACCACAGCACCATTTTCCTACATCACCCACGGGCACCCCACACCATTCCCTGATGGTTTGCAGACTGTGGTCTATTGGATCAGCAGCAATGCTAACAGCAAACCCAAAGTGTTTCTACTTAAAGGATGGGAAACTTCTTCAAGTAACTCTACGAAGACCCAAACCACATATAGTTTTATTTTCAGATCAATTATTTGACTAGCACCTGCATGAGAGCTCTAACGCACCAGCTCGTGTATATTTTTATAGCTAATACCTCTAGGCAAACGGGTCATCTTCACTATTTTGAAGCGCCTAACTAAGAGAATGGTGATTTATAATATTTTTCATTTTGTGGCTGCCAAAGTGCCATGGAAAACACCAGAGCAGGAATTAAATATAAAATGCCATATTAATACCAAAGAGAGGTGTTCAATCTGTCACCAACTTGCCCTTAACGCAGTTTCTGACACCACCCTTAAATGAGAAAACGTACAGTAAAGCAGAGAAATCTCAGTGCCTTTTGCCGGAAGCGCCTTGGAGCTCCCTTGGAGGCTTGAACATTTGGTTTGCTTCGTTTTCAAGCCTGTTCTTCTTCTAATTGTATGCGACTCGAGTTTATTGAGGCTGATGCTGTTCATGCAAACAGGAGTCAGATAGAGCTGAATGACCGTATCTTTTTCTGTCCTTTAATGTTTAAAATGACTGATCACAGGCATTATTTAGAACTAATGCGATAGATCTCATCTCACTCACACTGGAAGAATTCCGGTGTAACTCCATTGACTTCAAGGTCAGCTGAGATCAGAATGTAGGATACCATCTTCTCAAATTCAATGCTTTTCAATTCTCTCTTGTCTTTACCTTTTCCAGCAGCTACAATCAGCACCTAATTAATTAAAATAGAACACAGCCTGGGGTAGGGCTCTCCCCTAGAGTTGTATCATTTTACTCTATTTTCACTCCATGTCTCAGTTTACTTCACAGAGACACAATGTCCTCGAATATTTTAATTCAAGAGCCCAACCCAATGGTTTAAATTCCCCAGTGCGTCCTGGATCAGGCCCATAATGACCAGAACTGGGGCTGCAGAACCTGGTAGCACCCAACAGCTTTACGCATGGAAAGGGAAAAGCTTCTGCCCTTTGTATGGTGAAGTTCACAGAATTATAAATCACAGCACAAAAGCAGATCATTTGCAAAAGAAATTACCGTTCTGACAGCTTTGTATGCGTGAGCGAAACTATTATTTTTATTTTTTTTTTTTAAATGGAAAGGATCTATTTACAGATTACTACCAAGAGGGGAAACTTTTAATTTACTGTCTTCTCTCAATTCTTTCAGATGTAAATTAGAGTGCTATTAACCTTTAAACTGCTAGCAAAGTTTATACACTCTAGCAAGAACCCTTCTCTCTGCCAGCGAAGGGGAGGAGGGGAAACCACCATACAAGGAGGAATACTCTGATGGCAGCATCTCTGCATCTGTTTTTCATTTTTTAATTCTCCCGTTGACAAGTCCTTTCCTTCAAAATCACAACTACTTCTTTGCAATCCTCCCACTGAATGCTTGCCCCGATAAAGAAAAAAAAAAAGAGCTTCTTTACCTTTCCTTTTAACAATAGATTAATCTCTCTTTTGTTCTCTATGAGAACTAGGTGTCATATTTCAAAATGCACTTTTAAAACAGGTATAATTAAACCTCTGCAAAAGGAGGGAGGCAGAGAAATTAGCAGCAAAAGTAGTAATAAAGGCATTTTAGAGCCTGCGTGAGCTGGAAGGTACTTCATCCCTCCCCCTCGCCACACAGCTACAATTACATTCTGCAGTGGGAAAAAAAAAAAAGTAATTATAAAAATGAACTTTTCTTCAAAAAATGAGCACGTTGTAAAAGGATTACTCCTTTGAACATCCGAGCACTTCAAAAGGAGGATGAATTAGTGCTGACAACTCAATAAAGTAGCCATCAATTATTTAAAATGCGATGGCTCTTCTCATACAGCACTTCTGATTAGGAAAACATTTCAAAACCTAGAAATTAGAGTTATTCTTCCTAAATGAAATAGGCTCAGGCTTCAAATGCAAGGGAAAAAAAAAAAAAAAAAAGTGACTTTCAATGAGCCTGGCAAGAACACAGGGAAGTTTCTTCTCTTGAAGCCATCTATAAAGTACGTTGCATGAGATTGCGTTACAGGCTGGATTTGGGATTCACAAAGCAAATCGAGCAGTGGGAAGGGAAAAAAAAATCTGTGCTGTTGTGATAGAGACACAACCTTTAGCTAATGGGTGCACAGAGAGTCAAAAAAAGGCCAACCAAAACCCCAAACTCTACCAGTGTTGTGTTTTGAAAAAGCAATCAATTAAATTTTCCTATTGAAAAGCTAGTTATGAAAGAAACTCCTGGAGGGCTGTTGGTAACGGAGCGATATGGATCTCCTTTAAGTGCAGTTCATCAGACTTTGCCTTTGTAGGTACTCACGAGCAGACGCTAAGAGCCTCCTGGACACTGCAGATATGGTCATCCATCACAGAAACAACCCTAGTGAAGTCAAAATACCCATTTAAAATTGAAGAAACACCTAGGAAAAAACGCAGCTGGAGGGAAAGAAGGACAGCTGGGTGACGTGTAGCTTCTGCGGGTGCCGTATCTGAGACTTTGCACTTACTTTTCATAAGCGCCCCTGGGTTAAGGAGAAGGCCAGCTCTGCCTCTGCATCCCAGGGACGTGCTCTCCTGCCACGGATGCTGTACGTTTAACGAGGTTGCAAATGAGAAATGTGCAGCTTAAGCTTTAAACAAACAGGAGGGTGGCCACGCTAAATGGCTTCTCCTCTGGACAGAAAGATAACAGGGGCTGTTTCTGACACCAGCCATGTGGGCTCAGCCATGTGAGGCAAAATGAGGATTTATGAGCGCAATCCTACTGCTGAAGGAGCCTGTCTACACTGTTTTGGTAATTAAAATAATCAATCAAGGCCTGTGACTGAGGCTGGGGCAGATCCATGTGGTTTACTCCCAACTTCTGTAAAAAAAAAAAAAAATGCAAGAAGAAAAAAATTAACAGTAGAATAACTTAAAGGGAAGTTTTAGTGATTATATCGGTGTAGTGATTACCCAAACTGCCACTGAAAACCGAAGTCCAGGGTGAGGATGAACACTGTAAATACCACGACAGCAAAGGTTCCTTAAAAGGGTTAATCCTGCAAGACACGGATGCTCCCCTGCATCTCACCGATGTCAGCGGGAGCCGATGTGCTCAGCATCCCGGAGGCATTCCCAGCTCCACGCTGCTGCATCTCCCACAGCCTCCCTACGTCAATGGTTGCACGCTCCCGTTGACTTCAGGCCAAGCCAGAAATCGTTGCGTGCATGATGATTGCAGGATTTTAAAATAAAATCCTCTCAAAAAGAGTGGCAAAGAATGAAACAGCCTATGCATGTACTTTCTCCCATTGCCCTAAAACCTTGTATTAATTCAGGAGCAAAAGAAAAGGGATAAAAGCCCCACCAGCTCAATAGATACTGCATCTATGGAGACAGGATTAATCCAAAAGCTGTACAGGGAATTGCATTGACACAGACAGGACCTGCTAGTGAGATGTCAATCTTCAAGGCCAAGAAGAAAGTGACAGCTAGGTTTTTTTTTTCCCTCTGTTTTCTTTGTTTTTGCCAGGCCATCTCCAGCCTGTGAGAATTGGAGTATGTTTCTCTTTCCACTTTGGCTAGAGTCCCACTTATCAGACTAATGACCAGGAAAAAAAGAGAGAGACAGAAAATGCACAGAGGCAAAGCCGACCTCTCCTTGCACCCATTCCAGCTCCCAGGGTGACTCCGGGGGTTTAATGCTCCTTCTGCTCCTTTAGAGCAGCTGATCCCCGCGGATTCGTGTTGGTCATGCAGCGATTCGCCTCCCCCTTGACTGCCTGCTGCTCTTCCCATGCAGCCCAAGAACTGAGGATGCCTTTGATAGCCAACAAAGTCAAACAGGTCTCAAAAAAGGCAGCTCTTAGAAGATGGGATTGACAGAGTGCTAATGCAGTTCAGTCCCTGTCAGCAGATGTGTCAGAAACCATTACTTTTCTCCTGCTTGTCCACCAAAAAATCCCGCTGCAGAAAGATCAGAAGAGACAGGAGTCAGTCTGCACCCTCAAACCCACCCTGAAAACACGAGATTTGATCCCGTTCCAGACAGGTTTCTCAGCACCAGCAGCTCAGGAGGTTGTGCGTTTCCAACCTGAAACTGCTGGTCCCAAGGACGTTCAGAGCAACGGTCATTGCTTTTGCTGAAACTCAGAGCTTAAGGTTGGAAAGAGAGCTTTCCCAGCCCAGGTCATCTTCTAAAATAACCCAGCAGACACAACCCTGAGCAAATAAAGTCAATGATATGAATTCATTCTAATGAAGTATTAGCTCTTGGACCCTAGGAATGATGCTGGCTGACACACTACAAAGACACAGATTGTGAGACAAAGCCGTGTTAGAAAGACAGACTTCGAATAGTAAGTTTTATCAATTAAATTAAATTATTGAAAAACCATTTAAGATTAACTAATCAAAGGCACAACATAACTGCTAAGAGATACAAGACTGGGTGATCTCTTTTTATTAACTGGTCTGTTTTGCCCATAACATCTTTCAATTAGACTCATCGATACAAACCTTCCACACGCACTTTCATCTCTAGTACTGTCACAACCACTGTGGCTAGTCTGAAGGGAAGTATAGGCTAGGGAAGTATATTTTAATAATACCATGATAATTTAAACCAGGTATCAGCCATAACAAGATAAAACCACAGGCAGAAGTGTTAAGACCATAATGTGGTTATTGGATTAGTTATTCTGCTTCACACCTAATGTGCCTTACACAGATGCAAGAGCTGCACTGTGTGTAGGCATCACATTTCTACAAATAAAAAGAATACATGGCTTAAATGAAGAGTCCTGGTTTGTTCTATATAGCATACACGTGACATAATACGGGATAGCAGCCAAAAATTGTGGCTAGGAAAAAGCTTTCTGGTAGGAGTAATGCAGGACCATTGCCCAGAGGATTTCCATCTCTGGAACTTTTCAAGACTCACTGAGACAAAGCCATGACTGATCTGATCTGGTGTTGGCCAGACTTTGGTTCTCGGCCAGAGGTTCAGGCAGATGAGACCAACTTCCAGAGGTTCCCTCCAACTAACATATTTATGATACTGGGTATGAAAATACTAAAAAAAAAAAAAAAAAAAAAAAGGTTATTAAAGATTTGGAAATAACGGCAACCCATGGTTTATGAAGTTCAAATCCAATCTGGGTTGGTATGGGCCACAAATTGCTGTCATATGACAGATACGTGCCGAGGTGAACAAAACAGTTGGTGGTCTCAGGTAGGACCATGATCATTTTGCACCCAACTCTCACTGCTTTCAGTCAAGACCTGGGCTTTTACATTTCTCTGTGGTGCTAATTTCTAATAGAGTATGTTCCAGGTAGCACAGCTGTGATTTTACCTGCTCTCAAAAAGTTTGTTTAAATAGGAGAGAGGTTCTCACATGTTCTAGATAAAAAACACATGGCCAAGACCAGCTTGGTGTTGAGCCTCAGGTCATGAGGGATGGGGAATACTAACCAAGATTCAGTGCTGAACAAAACAAAGGTTATATGGATTCTGTGCAACACCAACACAAGATTGCACCCACGCATGGAAGAGATGCCCAGTGACTGCAGGGATTAATAGGCTATAGAGACTTCAAACGCATGACTGGTTCCTTCAGGTCGAGCGTGAGTCACATCTGTGGGACGGTTTGTGAAACCTGACTTTGTTTTTCCAGATCCAGAGAGGAAGAAAATAATTCTGCCTGCAAGGTGTGCTGCTTCAATATGTCCATATGCAACTTAAATCCATCTTCTACCTAGGTTTTACTGAATGTGCAAGTTAAACTTGATTTTTAAAATAAATTGAAGCACTGCCATAACAGTTTGCCTTAAGCTAGCAATTGCTTTTATATAACTTAGAGCTCCACGATCAGCCTCAGTGGAGAACGTGCACATCTGCCTTACACGGGAGCCTTGTAAAAGCTTCCACATAAGGCAGTAACCACACTAAATGTTCCCCTCAGAGGAAAAATTATCTAAAGAAATACTGAAAGCAATAGGGAGATTCAGACTCCCACGGAGAGATAATTTTGTCTCTCATTTCAAACTGAAAAAGAAGATTCAGCTGGAAATTCTGCCACGGACTCAGTTGGTGGGTCTTAACCTCTTGACATATTGGCTGTGTAATGGAAACAGATACACCACACGAGATGAAACCATCTGCAAAGCGCTTTCTACTGTTTTAGACACCATGGCACTGCCAAAAAAAATGAAATATAAGGACCAGAACCACAGGTGCTGCCTCAAAAATCACACTTGTCCTTGAATGGGAAAAACCCAATTGATCAGTCATGCCTGCTCCTTAATGAGTTTTGATTGTTGGAAGCCAGCCTGAAAAGACAACTACTTGTTTACACTAATAATAACATCCACTCGCTATCAAAGCACGCGCCCATCGCTACTGGTGAGCCATTTAAACACCACTCACTGTGACCATTCTTCTTCTTAATAACCAGTAATTTGACGGGAAGAAAACATGCCAAAACTACCAGTCATGTCTCCTTGGAAAGTCACAAGCGAGTGACTTAGTGCGTGGGATAAGCCGTGCGGGCGATGGGGTAATTAGCTCCAGCAAGTCATTATCCTGCAAGCAGCTGCACACGCTGACTTTTTAAGGAGTTTTTCACTGGATTTTCAGCCACTGGAGCGTGGCCAGAAAACTATCACGTCTATCATCTACTCAATACTGCTATAGGCAACAACGGTCGCACTGATGCTTTAAAGCAAAAGTCCCACTCTGCTGCTGTAGAGTAGAAAGATCAAAGCAACTTGCACTTTTTTGGTTGGACAGTGACAGGGCAACACATTTTTAAGGCCAGTATTAGTTGTGACCACCTAGCTGGAAAGATTTATCACCTCGACACGGACCGTACAAGAACAAGCTATAAGAAGCTGTCGAGCTGCTTGTAGCCTCATTTAGTATTGATTTAAACAATTACAGCCCGAAGTTTAATGTAGAATAATTTTGAGACAAATTAGTTTCATGGTTATTCACTCTTAAAAGGAAAGGGATTTACAATATTTTACATTTAAGGAGGGAATAATGGAAAACAAGACTATCCTCCTACTCAAATGTACTATTTACAAAGGGCAGCTACAATTTTTTTTTTTTTTTTTTTTAACAGCATAATCTTTACAGAAATGGATGATTCATCTGTGAGGACATGGTGGTATAGGATGCTAGAAAACGTCTTATCTATAAGCTAATTCAGTTGAAACATGTGCTGATAGTTATCAAAAAGCAGCTATTATCAGCCCGTGCAATGGGAACTGATAAATTCTTGAGTCATATTCAAATCACAGTGCCAGCTCCTGCTGCAGAAGCTTCTGAAAGATCTTCAGGATAGAAAGGAATGGGATGGTTGGACCATGAACCCGTCTATGAATGACACGAGGCAGGAGAAAGTAACACAGCGCTGGGAGAGGTGCAAGGCTCATTCACGCTACACACTATATTTTCATTGTACCCATGAGGTGATGAGGGCAAAAATTTCAGGCTCCAGCACCATCAATGTAGAAATAGCCTTTTTTTTATTTTAATGTAAAATCAATAAAATTATTTTAGGGAGCTATTTGGATGACTTGGTTCAAAGAGGCAGCAATTTTTCTTCTCTTTCACAAAATTACCCTTCTATAATGTCGGGAACAGGCAGACCTTCTGACCATGTACATTTTGACCAAGAATAATTCCAGTTCAAAATGATTTCCATCCATCATGAGAAACAAATTATAGGAACTGGGTGAGAAAATTCCAAGCCATTCTGACTCTTCAACCTCAAATGAACTTTAAGAAAATATATTGACATTACAGAACACATTTTCATGGCTACAAATGAAGCCACAATCCACAAAAATACATTATTGCATTAAGAATCCAAACCAAATTTGTAAGGTTAACAGCCTCCTTGGTCCTGCTCCAAAGCTTGCGTGCTAATATTACCATAAAGTATTTCCAGTTCTCAACAAGGTCAGATGCCTGTGCAGGCTGACTTTGGGCTCTCACTCACTTTAATTTTCAAAAGAAATAACAAAAGAAAGGCAAACAATACAGAATACAACACAGAATATACCTATTTATTTGTAGATCTCTCAAAACAAACTTCAAATAACATCTTCAATGGAATCCTCAGACCGTGAGTAAGTAGAATTTCGCTTTCTATTGTAACTCATAGTTTCAATCTGCCGATACTTTTCCTCTGGTGGAAGCCAGATCTGCCCTAAAATTTATTTCTTTTTTCTACCCTGTTCTGAAAATCAAGTCTTGAAAGACTTCTACATGTGTCACAGATTCAGCTTCTTTATTTTTTCTAGGTACTTGCAACGGTGAGGAATTAACAGCATCGCCGATAACTGCAAAAGGAGGCCGTGCTTTGTAACCTCTCCCCAGCGCAGCCCCTCTCTGCTGTGCTCCTGCCATCCCTGCTCAGCCAATCCATTCGAGTTCTTGATCTCCAAAACCATTTCCGCTCTTGTTAAAGTTGTTTTCAATGCTCAGCTCTTGCTTCATGACCATTCCTGTCTTACTTTCGCAGTGCCAAGGGGAAAAAAAGGACAAGTGCCATCAAATCCACCTTCAACTCATGAGAAGGCGCGACACGAGATATCCAGACCTAAGCTGCTGCCGTGGCAGTGCCCTGTTCTCATCTCACGTTGTGCATGCTACGTGAATATCAAGGCTGAAACTATTTTTATGTTGGTAATTATTCACAAAGGGCTTTATTCTTCTGCTTTTCAGTTTTGATAGCTGAGTGTCTGAGAAGGCTGCTAAAGCTTTACCTTGGGAAGGAATAGTTCAGGGATGCTGTGCTGCTCCAAAACATCATTTTAACTCATGGAGATTTTCTAAACCATGTAAAGAAACTTTTTCCCCCTCCTAAGGAAGCTGTTCCCTTCTAAAGACTTCTGAAAACTCTCCGCTGGAATCAAAGTTTGCTTTGCCTCTGAAAGAGCCATCCCATGCCCGCAGCAGGCATAGCATTAGTGACCATTAATACACCAAAAATCCTAGCAATTTCCCCCAAATGATAACAACAATAGTTATGACTATTATTATATGTCATTATAATATACACATTTTATAGTTAAAAACTAAGATAGAAAGCGGCCACATAAACCTGGAGAGATGCGTGCTACTTCCTAAGAATGTTGCAAATATTATTCATGCCCCCGAGGAGTCGATTTTACAGATAAGAGGGAATAATTTAAAAGGATTAAAAGAGCTTGACCTAAATCACAGCAAGACTCAGAGATGACAGTTCATTTCTTTCAGTCCCATCCAACATATATAAGTCAGAATTTTTTGGGGGCGGCTTCCATACTGTCCTGTTACCCATGTAGTCGGGATGAGAACTGCGCTTGTTGCTGTTATCGCTACTCCACATTAGAGCTCAAAAAAGCTGTTTCAAAAGCGACATCTCATATAAACACTCTAACTTCAAAGCCAAATCTCTCAAATCTCTCTTATCTGGCTGAAGAAGCAATACAGCTGCCTCGCTGCAACAGCATCACATCAATCACAAACACACTGCACTTCGGAGGCACTAGATCTCATCTTTGCTCCTCCTGGTAGTTTGGCACGTGTATTTAGTCCGATCGCGTGGCTCTCTGATTTGCAAGTGTCCCCAGAACTTCTAAGGGAGGCACGTATTATTGAAAATTCTTGAAAATAAACTTCGACGGTACGGGTTTAAGAAAGCTGGTAACAATCATGGTAATAATGGCATGTGCCGGCAAGATGCAAAGAAGCTGTTAGCTTGACGTGTAGCAAGAGACACACCCTCTTGCACAAGTAAAACATAAGAGCGCGTGTGTACCTATGTACCTGCATCTAGAGATCAGAAGAGGAAAGCATATCCCAGCAAGGACACTGGAGCAGATCATAGAATCATAGAATCACAGACAGGTCTGGGTTGGAAGGGCCCCCAAGGATCACAGAGTTCCAACCCCCCTGCCACAGGCAGGGACACCAACCTCCAGGCCTGGATCTACACGAGGTTGCCCAGGGCCCCGTCCAACCTGGCCTTGAACACCTCCAGGCATGGGGCATCCACCCCCTCTCTGGGCAGCCTGTTCCAGCCCCTCCCCACTCTCTCTGATGGTAGTTACAGACTCAATGTTGAGACAAATTTTGTGGGTCACAAACCATAGAATGGTTTGGGTTAAAGGGACCTTAAAGATCACCTAGTTCCAACCCCCTGCCATGGGCAGGGACACCTTCTGCTAGACCAGGCTGCTCAAGGCCCCATCCAGTCTGGCCTTGAACACAGCCAGGGACGGGGCAGCCACAGCTTCTCTGGGCAACTTGTTCCTGTGCCTCACCACCCTCAGAGTGAAGAATTACTTCCTTATATTTAATCTAAATCTCCCATCTTTCAGTTTAAAACCATCACCCCTCATCCTATGTCTACACTCCCAGATGAAGTATCCTTCGCCATCTTTCCTGTAGGCCCCCTTTAGGTACTGGAAGGCTGCTATAAGGTCTCACTGGAGCCTTCTCTTCTCTAAACCAGCCCAACTCTCTCAGTCTGTCTCATAGGGGAAGTGCTCCAACCCCTTGATCATCTTCATGTCCCTCCTGTGTTTGAGGAGGTCCATGTCTTTCCTCATTGGATATGCAGCCAGATCACGGTTAGACACAGACAGCAAGGGATGTATTGGCAGTTCACTCAGCTCCTACCTGCAGAAGAGGCCGCTGCACACCTAGGATCTTCATGGTATCTGCGTTAGCCAATATTTTCAGGGGATCAGATGTCTTCGTGACACCTTCGATCTCTTTATTGATCTCAGCCAGGACCTGATTGAGGAAGATGTTCTTGATGTACATGGTGAGGAACTCGCGGAGTGGACACTGCTTGGTTGGGCCAAGCTCCATGGCGTGCTCTATCTCCTGGATAAATCTGGAAAACAGAAGCGGAAGGATGGAATATAGTTAAACCATGTAGTTACTCGAAAAGTGTTAGCATTGCCTTTGCCATTCTTACATCTCAGAGCCAAGGACCAGCGTAGGGGAATGACGACAGACTGCCAACATGAGGCACGAAGAGTAGAAAAGGTCTGTGAGGTAGCCTTCAAAAACACCACCCAAACATTAAATGCCAACAGCTGGTGAGACAAAGACTCAACAGCTGGAAAAGAACCAACAAAATGGAGAAATGGTGAAAATCCACAACCCAGGGATAGTTCCTGTTTGTTGAAAAATCACTGACTGCTCTATTTGAGACACACTGGAAAGACCTCTTTTTGAAAGAACCACCCCCTAAAAAAATCAGGATGCCAGAAATCCCTTTGAACAGACAAACTTCCTCCTGGTGTCGGTCACTTGATGCCCAGAGGTGGGTTCCCCATCTCTAAACTGAACAGCAGGATATTCCAGCCTGCAGTCTAGAGATATCACTGAAAAAAAGCAATGTATATGTATGATGCTGATATCATATTGCATTATGCATGTCTGTATTACGCTATATTTTTATTATGTGCTATTGTTTCATCCTAGGATCCCATTCCTGCATATGCAGAACGGCATGCTGATTCTGGGAATATTTTAACACAAAATGTTTGCCATCTTCTCCTGCAAAATATCTTCATCTCAGTGCTGCCATCTGTTTAACACATAGGAGTTTCTTCTAGAAATTACCTCATCATTTCTTTAACTTACATTCGAGGCAATGAAATTAGTCATCCTTTCAAATTTGTATATATATGAAAATAATTAGGAATTGAGTATGAGATTCATAATGGATTGAGATATTCTGTCCAAAAGGGAGAAACATGTATGATGTTTACACAGCCCTCTTCATCAATGCACGTGAGAGCCTTGGAGTCTTTTCTATTTTAATCTCACTCCTGGACAGGCTGGGATTGTTTTTATCTTTGTTTTGCACAGCAGCAGCAGAAGCAAGTGTTTGACCTTGGATCTCCCAATATACGTAGCAACACCCTCTGTACCCTGAAAGCCACCTCTTCTTCACTAGAAAAGACTTTTTTTTTTTTTTTTTTTTTTTTTTTTTAACCCAAATGAGACAGTTCCAGCGTGGTTAGCATTTATTAGAGATGCCTTACTACTAACCATTTTCCCAAACACTTCAACGAGGTCTGCTTAATTATCCATAATTTTATACCTCCACGTTCAACACTCCAGAGGAGGCAGCTTCCCTTCAGAGGACTGACCGAGAAGCTCCTGTCCATTTTAGTAGCGTGATTTCTTTAAAATCTGAACAATTCGCTCCCTAAAGCCTCTGTGGTGTTGACTCCATCAGTCTACAGTGACACATTTGGGCTGACGCAGTTATCGCTTCCGTGGGGGGACCCATTTGCAGTTAAGTTTGAAGATTGTCTCTCCAAAGAGAGATGCTGCATGGAGCGAAGTGCAAAGGATGGCAGTTTTATTCCCTGGCTTTCACAGATCGATAATGTGAATCGGCTTTATCAAACAGGGAAACAACAGAGACATCCAGGAAGAGAGCAGAGACCACCACCGAGCTTATCTCTGAAATAATAGACCTAATGTCACCACCTCCAAGTGACAAACACTGATGTCCTCATGGGATCATTGTCAAGGCTGATGGGACCATAAGAAACTAACTTACCATATCTTTTCATGTCTGCCAATAAATTTGCCACTCTTTCTTTATAAGCTTATTTAGACAGCACTTCTGATGCAGAGAACTCAAGAAGAAAACTGAATTAACTCTTACAATACTCGCACCACGCAGCCAAATACCATTATATCTCTTTCAGATAGGACAGGAGAGGCAGAACAGCTTCAATTCGAAATGAGCAACTTTCAAAGAAGTGAAGGGAACAATTTTTAAACACTTCTAAATCCAGCACATGCTTAAAAATGGCTAAACCAACAGAAATGGAAGAAGACTTTTAGAGGGAGAACGGCCACGTACAAACTAGCAGCAAACAATTAGAGCTCAGATGTGCTGACCTACGGCAACTCCTTATCCTGCAATAGCTTGATGGTGTTTCTAAGTGTTTCCTATACCAGAAACTAAATTGCTTGTGTGAGGCTGTAGGAAAGGTCGATGCTAGCAGAAGGTGTAATGAAGAATTTTTGATTCCCAGTACCTGGCATTAATCATCATTTCAGATCTTTCCTAAAGATCTGTGCCTTATTCTCCAGAAAACTTGACCTTGATTAGAGAACTGAGTCCTGGTGGTTGATACGTTCTAATACACTTTAATTTCTTGGCATAAACAAGGCAACAGTGCTTTGCTTAATACTGGTAAGGATCAAAAATACATCCCTATTGCACTTGATACAAACCATGAAGTAATCACAGATTACGAGAAAGCTGCGAGATAGCAATGACTCTGCGAGAGGGGATTTTATGAGTGCTCAGCAACACTCGTGATAAAGAACAAATGGTCAAGAGCTTAGGAAAGCAGATTTAAACTTGCTATCAGGAAAAAGTTATTAAGACTGAAACTGTGCATGGTATGGAGGACTATAGGATATGGATGAGAGACCTTAAGTTTGAATGTTCAAGGATAGCTTGATTAAATGATAATGGTAATGAAAAATAGACAATTTCTGAAGTCTTCATTTAATCAGAAGATCTCTACCAAAGGAGACTGAGGGAGAGAAAAGGTGAAGAAAAATGTAGTAGGGATGTCAGAGGATCTCTTACAGTAGGGAACAACCCTAAAGAGTTCATAAATTTGATATTCCAATGGTAAAAGTATATTACCACTTAGTACAGCCTAAAAGAAGGACGAGTGGAATACAATTTCCTATGATCTGCTGTGGTTCAAGGATGACCTTACCACGTCTTCATCAGCCGTGATGAGTCCTAACTGCTGAAGACCCCACGTCTGCTCTGCAAATGGAGCACTCAAGGCAGCCACTGTGCAGCTCCAACTGTCACCCCACCAAAAGGGAAACCCCACTGAGCACACGACTGGGGCGCCCAAGCAAGCATCCAGGTACAGATGTACAGCAGATTTGCACCAAGAATCCTTCTAGCATGTAACAGTGGTGCACCCAGTGATGCACCGGAATGTGATTAAGAACAGATTAATTTAATGGAAAACATTAACTTTATATATTTCTTAAGAGAAAGTCAAACACTGCCAAGTTTGGAAAAGCAAGGATTAGAGTCACTTGTGTCTCCTTAATTTGGCGCGCTGTGCATGACATCATGGTGCAATTTTTAATTACACAATGGCACAATTAAATACACAAGATCCTGGTCTTGTCCTGGGAACAGGATGGTCAGTGTTCAGATAGCAAATGTCACGGTGTTGGGACTTTGCAATTCTTTGCCGCGTAACTGGAGTAACACGCACCAGCGGCCAATTGCCACCCGCGTAAATCACTGTGATACCAAGTGAGATGCTTCTGCCGCAAAGTCCCACGGGGCTGTCTGCGCCGCTTCCAAGCTTCATTCTTCCTGCCTTCTCATTTTTTTCGTACGACTTCTGATTGTAGGAATTTGGCGACCGGTTCTCTTATTTTCCTTGGTTCCTAATCCCACTCATTCATCCTACATTTCTCCTCTCTTCCTGGCACTAACATCAGGAAGCATCCTCCTCCGGGCAGCTGGAGCCCAGCGGGTATGGGAGCCCAAAAAGCACTGTGAGGGGAGGCAGTCCTTGGCTCAGGAACTGGCACCTTTGCAAAGTTTTTGCCATTAAGTTTGGTCCTGGTTAGCTACGGGCAGAATCGTGTCCATCAAGAACTTCAACTGCTACGAACTAGAAGCCTCTTAGGAGAGTGTGAGCACCACACTTCTTCAACGGTGTATAACTAAATGAAATTTCAGTGTATTTTCAGAGGAATGGCAAAAGGCACCCTTTACACAACAGTTCTTCTTACTGAGAAATGTAAAGATGCAGATTCCCAGCCAAAGAAAAGGTCACCAGAATTTGCCAACATGAACGATGTATTTCTTCTTCTCGTTCTCAGAAAGAACAAGTATTTTAGACACATTTTTCTAAAAAATATCTAGCCCCAGTTGGCAATTAAAGACTAGCCAAATTACAAGAAAGTGGAAATGAAGTTTTTGCAATGGGAAGTATTGGGTGGCATTAAAGACCTAACAGATATTCTCTATTTTCTGCTTGGCAGACACACACACATACATTCACACACTGTGCTATTTATTTATTTAAATTTCAGATACTGCTGGTTAATTTATTCAAACATAATTCAGTCTTTATAAAGAAAAATATGTTTAGCAGCATCTAAAAAATATATTCAAAGACTACTTTCCAGAGATGTTACTCATCCAAGCTATTCATGGAACTATTAAGATGTCAGAAAAGCAATTTGACCCATGGCTATCGCAGAGATCACCGCTTATGTCTGTGTGTAAACCGATATACATGGTAAGAAAACACATTTTGGTCAATGACACATTTATATAAAATGCTTAAAAATTAAAGTGAAGAACTTCTTGGCATTTGAATAAAGCAGAGCACCAGGGACTGTAGGTCTGGACATGATTCTTCACATGGGTTTTTGGACATACCTGAATGTGTGTAAATCTAAATGACCAAAACGAACCCAACCAAAAAACATTGCGATGGTGAAAGGCTCTGTCACCAAGCGCTTTTATACCTTACTATTTTCCTTTTACTCTCCAAAGAGTGAAATTTGAGATATAGCTCACTGTAAAAAAGGACCATAAAGAAGGCCTTGGAGGAACAGCTTTGATTCACTTTCCATTTGCTCCGGTTATTCTACTCGAAAAAGAATCACTCAGTTGCAATTTAGTAGGGTTTCTGAAACAGTATCAACAACCGCATTTAAAATCATCTCTCACCGGCACACAAAACCTGAAGGAAAACCTATAAAGGTTAACACGCTGTGGGGTGTGTTCTCTAAATGCGAGAGAATGAGCCACGTGGCACGTTCAGGATAGAAAATTCCCCTAACGCTGAGCAATTACACTTATTTAACATAACTGCTGTATATGTCAGACCTGCAAAATGCAAATGAGCTTTCTCTGAATAAAAATGCAGAGCAAGGGGTGTCACCAGATTTTGGGTAACGGTCACTGTAGATAGCCCTGGTGATTGCCTGAAATCCTAAAAAGGCTTGTAGGGATGTTGCTGCTCTGAAGGACACTTTTATGAGCTGTCTGGCCAGCATGGAGCTCTTGAAGAGAGCAGATGGGGAAAAAAATAAAAATCTGCATCTTATCCTGAATTCAGAACCCGCATTTTCAAAATGATACACAATTTTTAACTTGTTTTATCCTCGTATGAAAGCATTTGAGGTGATTTGCGGCTGCAATTAAGCATTCCCCTTAGACAGAAAAGCACTTTCAGTAAAATGAAGTATCTTTTTGTAAATGACAGTCATTTGGATTAAAAGAGAAAAAAAAAGGCAAATCATTTCAGAAAATTTAATTCATTCTAACTCACAACTTAATTGGCTATGAGGACTGTCTTACCTAGGTTGAAAGTGCGAAATAAAAACCATAAAACCTAAAAAAGCTATATGGATTTATTTCGAAACCTACAACTCTCACCTTCCCAGGGCTTTCTCCTGTCTTCTTGTTATCAGATGTCTTCTAAAATATCATTAAAAGAAACTGAAGACATGTCATTGAAAGTGCATAACATCAACTACTCCTTTTCTTAATGATGAAGATAATATTATCTGAAATTCCCTCCTCAAACAAATGAATTGACATCAAAAATTTAAAATATTCCAAAATGTTATTATGAAAATTTTTCAGACATTCAGCCCAAATTTACAATTCAGCTTGTTTAATTTTCGTATGAACCTAAACTGTTCTTTTCCTTCTGTATTAGTCATAAAACATCCAAGTACCTGGAATGAACCTTTTGGTGAGCTTACACAAAGTAAGGAAATATTAAGGACACATCAGAAATTCTTTGAACTGGTTACTGATAGGATGGCAAATCCCAAACTGCTTGTTCAGACTCAAGGAAATTAGAGATAAAATATCCAAGACTATAGGTTCTTGAGAGTTTGAACCCACATTCAAATTGCAAGAGAGATCTGGAAGATCCCAAGTTGTCCCTTTCAATCTGGAAAGCCTTCCCACCCCAACACTGGGCATTTTGGGATAGGGTCAACAGAAGGGACAGCCAAAGATGATGTTCTCCTGCCAAACTCTTTGATAACCAACAAGGTACATCTCTGACTCCTAATTTAATATCCTTGTGATAATGTGGCCAGGCAAAAAGGTGATTTCCACAACTATGTGCAAACAAACTGGTATATATTTCAGTATATTCAGTTCACATAATGATCTAGTTGGAACAAAACCTATTTCTCATCCATCTCACAGTACAGTCCATCTTTTGAATCTCCTGATTTCTCTCTTGTCTGACAAAGTGAGACCTACCAATGCTTCCATACCAAAAGGTTCTGACCATTACACGTGTACAGAATGCAATAACTAAAATTAAATTAAAAAATCCACTGCAGCACACAGATCAGAGATCATTTAATAGAATCACAGAATCGTTCAGGTTTGAAAGACCTTAGGATCATCAAGTCCAAC